>JAATHB010000078.1:0-21766 GCA_014822075.1 Fusarium buharicum
ACTTATTTATAAGCTATTAAAGTCTTAGCTATTTTAAGCTTAATTTGAATTTTAAAGAATTATTTAAAAACCTGCCTTTAAGGTGATAAGTGGGGTGTGCCGCACACTTGTCTGTGCCGCACGCTTATCGTATACGTTATCATTTTCACTGAACTTAATACCTATTTATTAATAAAAAAAGACCATCGATCAACCCCGCGGGGGACCTTCGTAACGTTAACCGTAAGAACTTAATACCTATCATTTCAAATATTGGGTTCCGGTCACTTTAGTGTAATCCGTGACCCGAGATCGTCCTACACGAAAATATAATGCTGCCAGAGGTTAAGAATGTTAACGGCCCTGCATTACCTACATAATACTTTAAATATGAGAAGAATAACAACTGATGCGAAGTGACATTAGTAGAACACAAAAATAGAAAGCGATAATAGGAAGCATACGTAAGAATACAAAAAGAAAAATTAGTAGCAGCTAATCGTTTCGATCGATTGCTAACACCTGTTAGATTTCTGATTTACTTTTATCGGGATTCGAGCCTAGAACTTACACCTCCGGGTTATGAGCCCGGCTGTGACGTGTTAGCTTATGTTATTACAAGTTTGTCCTGAAACATACCGCGCTTCCACTGCGCCAAGCTGCTTTTCTTAGTGAAATCCTGATTGTTTGAATAGTATATATCCTTAAAATTTCAAGGGCGCCAGAATCGCCGCATTGAGTAACAGATATTACAATACATTTTCGAATAAGTGAGATAAATAGGCAAAGCAAGACATATTAAATCACTTTTAATCTATTGACACCTGTTTCCTTCGGGGCGAGCTGGTGGAATCATTAACGCAGTTGAGACATCTAGCAGTAATGCTGATATCACATATTGAGGTGGGCAAAGATGCACCCCCTGGCATTAAGTGATCAACCTGTTGCAATCGTCGCTCTGCTCTAACTCTGTTCTACAGTATATATTGTGCTGGATGTGGAAAACGGAGGACTGTATAGGGCAACAATAAAGCCTGCGTATTGTTCGATCCGATTGTACTAAGCACATAGCGTGTAATGTAATAGTAAACATAAAAGTTCCGAGTATCGGACATTGTTTTCACATGAATGTATCAAACATCCAGCCTTGTTAGATTTTCGAGTCTGCAGCTTAGCTTTACTTCCAGGTCCATCCAGAACGGCGACAATTTCGCCTTGTCCTAACAACTCTAGCACGAGATGTCTCAACAGTCCAACTCGAATGAGTTGGGTGCAAAGTGTGGTTTATGTGGCAAGTTTATTCATGGTAGCATCACCAAACTTCGAGAACACGTCGAGGCCACCCATACTGGTAGCAAACACCCATTGGTAAGTTATCATCCAGGCCACTATAGGATATAATTCATCAATGCAGGTTGCAGGCAACTCGGTTACCCTTAACCCGAGAACAGCCAAGGCTCTACGTGAGAGAACCGAGTCGATGACAAATCCCGATCCTGGTCTTGACGTGCCTCTCGCGAAGGCGATGTCGCAATCCCCTTCCGGCCACCTTTCGGCATTCTGGGGGCGTATTTGATTCAGGCCCACTGGGGCGAGATCCCAACAACCACTTCCGTGGCACTTACACACCGGGCATGCCTAATGTCTTTAATAATAAAGGCCGAATTCGAAGCAAGTATTTGTGGATCAAAAATGGCGCACAATCCGCATTCAGGGGCAGCAAGAAGCAAACTCTGAACCATTCACATCGACCCAAGCGAGCGTGCAACCTGCAGCCTCCATCGTCCTTTGTCAACAAGACGTGGAACAAGGATGAACCCAAAATATTTACGGAGATATCGACAAATATATGGTCTCCTGCGAAATACACTGGTTAGGAACCAGTAGTCCAAGGGTCAGAGTGGCCTTCAGATCCCACCTCAATAACCTCTCCTCACAATAGATGTGAGCTTTGCCCATCCCACATTTGCGACTGTGTCGAGACAAAGGTTACAAGGTCGACGCCGAAGATTATCCCAGCGGGCCAGATGGGAGAGGGCGTAATTGCAACAACGTCATATGTTGTTGGGGAGCTTATGGGAGAGCTTGTAGGCGAACTTGCCCCCCTGGGGCACTATGAGGATGGATGGGCAGCAGATTTAGAGCGCAACGACCTGGGGTCTGAGGAATGGAAACCAGTATGCCAGGTATACCCACGGTGGTGCGGTAATTGGGCACGGAAGATGAACCACTCTTGCGACAATAACGTGATCTTCCAGTCAATGCGTATCTCTGGACGGTGGCGAGTCATGGTCGTGGTGGTCAAAGCGATCAAGCCAGGAGACATGGTCAACGTGAGCTATGGGGATGGATACTGGACGAGTGGTCCTGAGGATTTGAAGTGTTTGTGTGGGGCGAGGGAATGCATGAGTCACCGCGGTTCAATCGTAAGCAATTGACCTTGCCAAGTCGAATTGAAGTATAAAAATATGTTCCTCTTGACACCGTTGACACAGGACATGACTTAAAAAGTCAATAGCATCTTCCAAATGGGGTCTCGTGAACAGCGGATTTTGCCAGGTTATATATGTTACAACAGGAAACTCTCCAAACGCCATGATGTGTTGCACCAGAGCATGCATTAATCGACACGAACATGTTCAATCACGCCAACCATCTCATCAATCCTTTGATGTGACAATTTTCGCGTGCGAATCATGACATAGGATCGGAGGCAATGACCAACCATCCCGACGCTGGCACTATTGCTCATTCCTACTTCCCAAGTGGGCTTGCCAGATGATAAATCTTTTCTGAAGCGTTCAGTATGTTCAATAGCAGCATCATATCTAGAAATCTATTACCAGCCTGGTCATGCAAACTCCAGTAGCCTTTCAGAGAATGAACATCGAGTGTGCGGGTGGAACTGGGATTCATATTTGATGTATTGTGTCTTGCCTGGCGATAGAAATGCTTTTTCAATACAACAATCAACAGGAATGCGTGAATATGTTTGTTGTTTGTCTTGGTGTTGTGTACATAAGTGACCTTATCAGTAAGCTTGCTGCAGATCGGATAATGCGTATTTGCTGCCCAACACCTCGTTGGAAACTCCTAGGAGACTACACCGCCAATTACATATTCAGAATAACCACAAACAGCTGGCTCATGAGAAGCATGTAAAGATTAAGTGGCATGGTTAGACGTCACAAGTGAGAAGTTTCATTCCGCAAACACCTTTCTCATTTTCTAAAATTACCATTTCCTCAAATTCATAGCAGTACATCAATGCCGTACGAGCACCATCAATCGTCAAAATATGTGTCCTTTGTTAGTAGATAGTATCTTCCATGATTAAAAATATCATTGTAATTCTCGCCCGAGCCAATAGCCATCATTTAGTGGCATCGGATATGTGCGATTCAGATGGCTATCTGTGGGAAACAGAAAATGGCAGCATCAAGTGGTAATGTCCCCGTTCCCGTTGGAAGCACACTTGTTGTGGTTGTTCGCAGCATCAATTGACTTCCAGAAATGCCGAATCATCTGGAGACAGCCGTCACTTCCAACGCCTGTGGCAGACTCAGAAAATAATATCTTCGCCTCATTATTGGCAACGACAAGATCAGATTCAAATTCGTCATGCCTTTCACTAATCTTCATGAGATCGATCTAAAGGACGCCACAGAGATGGTTAATAATCTTAACATTATAGACACGTTGGATACTCTCCCTTTCATCATAGTTATAAGTATAATCGAGCTCACTGGAATACACATAAATGGCATAGCGCATATCGGCCATTAGTGGATTCTGCTAGGGACGTTAAAGAATAAAGATATTACAGGCCGTCTCGTAGTGCTTACAGAGGCTCAGGTATCCCTCGGTGAACTGGGCGGGATTGAATGTGGTGTTAAGTTAGTTATTGGTGAGCTTCAGCTTCGAAAATAATAATAAAAAACAAGAGGAAAAGGTTAAAAAATGGATAATCCTATTATAGCAATTGCACGTTTCGATCGTGCGCTTTTTTCTATTAGCTTATAATTTCAACTTGAATGGAAATCGAACATAAGACTTACACCTCCGGGTTATGAGCCCGGCGCGCTTCCACTGCGCCAAATTGCTTTAATTATTGTTGAACAAGAGTAGCACATTTTGCTATAATAAATTTCAAACCAGTAGTGGCACCGCTAAGCATATTGCGGCATTAAATGTCAAGCAGCAAGCAGATATACAAACAGTAACAAGGGACTCAAGCACTATTTCAGTCAAAACATAGCATTTATATTGACTTGCGTTGGTTTGCTTGTAGGCTATATAACTTGTTAAAATATGCTGTGTTCCCTCTCTGGTCACATTGGCAAAACAGCTATCTCAGTGCTCATATGTCCCGGCCGGACAGCCTGTACATCCAGGGACCTAGGCAACTTCTTGTTAGACAATGATATGTCTAATTGATCCCTTGTTATATGATTAATGGAATTACTATCCTGAAATTACCAATATCTGTACAAAGTTGAAGGGGGTCAGTCAGACATGGGGCTGATTTCCTCCGTCTAAACAGTCGTCGTGTAAGGCACAAATGGTGTTGTGAACCCCAATGGGCTTATTCGGATACCACAAAGGAAGGAGAAGAAAACAAAAGATGTGCATCCGAGGTGTATCAACATGTGAATGTACGACAGTAATGAAATGTTACACTCTGTGTCTGATGTGGGCGGTGATCGTCTGAAATAACAGTCAGTACTGCTTTGTGGTCGGTTTTACGGGCGCGTATGAATAGCCTCACAGTCTGGTGACAGAT
Organism: Fusarium buharicum; assembly: GCA_014822075.1. Taxonomy (NCBI): domain Eukaryota; kingdom Fungi; phylum Ascomycota; class Sordariomycetes; order Hypocreales; family Nectriaceae; genus Fusarium; species Fusarium buharicum. Next base: position 4,763 of record JAATHB010000078.1, read on the forward strand.
AACCGGTAATTTTATGACTAAATAGCCTTTATTTCATGTTCAGATCCAGACATAGAGGAGTTCCTGTCCACATAGGGCACATGGCCAATCATTCACCAATGTCTGAGGTATCTACATCTCCATACGATCTGCCCACGTATTAGAATTCCCCTTCCTGGCGCTAACGACATATTCATCCCAGGCATGGATCACTGGCCACCGAGACTTCCCGCCATTTGACAATCACCCTCGCAAATCCAGGTCCGGAGTTCGGTTGAAAGATCGTCAGACTTCGTGATACTCACTTTGTAGTCTTTGACCGCTTTGGCGCATTTCTCCCAAGATTCCTTTCGCGAAAACTGACCAATACCCACGTTGTACTGAACATCGTGATTAGCCGTGGAGGCCGCGCCATAGGCTTCCACAATTTCGTCGATGGCATCGTTGAGCTCCTGGACAATGCTTGTAATAGTCTCACTAATAACAGCAAGCTGGCCATAAGTGTCAGTGCCAGTGTCTTCAGAGACAGCGTTCGTGAAAGTTCCGGCGGCGACGGTCTCCTCGGACGTAACGTTCGCGTAGGACTGAGCGGCGGCATCAGCATCGGCGATTACCTTGCTCAAAGCCTCGAGCTTGCCATCGTGCTCGCTCTTGATAGATTCGAATGAGGTGTTGAGAGAGCTGGCCCATTCAATCATGTCATCGCGTGTGGTCGACGACATCTTGCTTCTGGTTGTGCGAGTGACCTGTACGAACAGATGATTAGCATGAAGCTGTATGCGAGCGACATGCAATCATACGTACCTTGGAATGATAAAAGAAGACGAAAAGACAGTGATGAGAAAGGGGTAGGATGACTTGTGTTCTGCACATGTCATGAGTCAGAAATTATGCCACGCTGGGTAGTCCGCCACCAGGCTTACCTTTTGGCTTGGTATCGAGGTCGGGCACGCAGAACAAGAGGTTGTGTCGGACGAACGAAGAGGATCTGAATATACAGTTGGTTAGCATTGATAGTCAGGCGTCAGTAGACTGTATGAACTCACATGTTATATGCAGACGTGAGAGCTTTGGGAACGCGAGATCGCACAGGAAAGGGTAGGAGGGGAAAGAATAAAAATAAAAAGCAAGAGAGGATAACCAAGTTTGTGCGTTTACTGTTATTAGGGCACTGTAGGCAGCAGCAAGAAAACAAATGGTTATGCACCTCTTCGACGGGCAGTGCCAGCAGTGGCAACGGTACTTGATCGTGATTTGCATTGTGGCTGGTCGAGAGGGTTGTGGCTCCTGCTCAATATCAGAATGGCTGTTTTGGTTTATATAATGTCGTTAGATGAAGTGCAACTAACCGGTAGACGTTGGGGACCTTGATCCATGCGGCAAATATATGCCGCTGTCTCCCGCACAAGACCCATGTACGGAATGTGATGGATTGGTCTAGCCTTGCGGTTGACCGGTAGAGAATTAGTTGTTCTTCGTCTTAATGGTTTTTGGTGTATAGCCCACTGATATATGAAGAGGGGCTTGAAAGAGGTAAAATTGATGATAATTTCTTGGGATATCGGTTATCCCAACACCTGGCAGACTTTGAGGCCCTGCCGTCTACCTAGACAGTTTAAGGCCGTATCTAGGACCTTGGAAACGAGCCATGTTGCGAGGAAATTGGCAAATGCTATATGTTGCTTTGAATATAATCTTTGACACTCGTTTCATGACAACGCGGGATCTGGGCGGTTGGTAAAGCAGCAGGCTGAAACATCTGACACGCCCTTGCTGCGCCTGAGTAGGCATCTTCGCACCAGCTTTATGATATCGTCAAGATATGTCTGCCTTCATGTGAGATACGATATTTGATGCCCAGAAAGTATACTGACTTGAATGGCTCTGTTGCATTCGGACGAACAAACTTTGATCGTTGCTGATTGTGACAGGACGGTGGGAGGAAGCTGTTTGGGATCTCCGACAAGGATACACTTGCAACAACCATACTTGAGAGGAATCAATGCACTCAGCTCCATACACCGACTTGGGATGGTTTTATTGCGCCCAGACAAATAAACTTTGATCGTACCCAAGCTTCACTGCTGATTGTGACAGGACAGTGGGAGGATTGTTATGGATGTAGGCGGCATATATTCGACCGTGTGGTGCGATAGCAACGGGCCCAGTGATGAAGATAACAATAAATAATAATGAATGGTCCTTGATTATATCTAAAGAATGCGGGCCGAGGAGTGAGCCTTGGGCGAGTGAGAGGGTGAGGTGAGAGGTGGTGTGATTGGGAAAAAAATCGAGCTCGAGTGTGGAGTGAAGTGCGGAAGGCCTTGTGTTGGCGTTGGCGGGGAAGATCTTGGTATATGGGGCACGTTGCAGGTCACAGTCATGAGTGCAGGCTGTAGGGGTAATAAAGGGCTAACGCGATGCAACTGCCACAAGGTGTGGCGATGCTATCAGGTAGGGCAAAGAGAGCCAGCCTTCTAGGAGCTTCAAACATCCATAATTAATAACAGGCTTTCAGAAGCTCTCAGTAAATGAGAGCTCCAATCAGATAATTATATCGATTCCTCCTGTGGCAAAGGTACGGGGGGAGTAGCGACAAGTGCCTTTTAATACCCCTGCAACCTATACATACATGTGTACCTACTTATATAAAGGATATAATTAGAGTTTATAGAGTCTGGGCTGTTCCAGTACCTGGGATCTTGGTACATACTTACTTAGTAAAGCCATTCTCCAGCCCGAGCTACGAAAGTCACAGTCTCGCGGCTCTTTAACGACTTGGTCATACCCAATCTCACAAACGGTATAAATCTAGTAGCATGACCTGGTGACGCCTATAACTTCGTGGCCTCGGTCGATCATTACATTAGGTAGCCACATCAAATTAAAAATAAGTCTCAGTCTGTTAAAGACGGTGGTGTCATTTATCCGATCATACTTTTTTTTTGTGCTGGACGATCTGCGGAAAATTACTACCTCCCAAAGGGATTCGTAAAACCGTTATCCACGTCAAAGGCCGGCTGCAATTAATGGATAGGAAAGCAAAGAATGTTGCGATATGGTGATTGGCCTCGAGAATACTGTGCCATCAATCGTGGCACTAAACGAGGTATGACATTCAGAATTGGTATCTACCTATCTAACACGCCACTTGGCCTGTTCGTCACAGGGCCAAATGAGGCTTTGGTGGGGAAGCCAGCTCCAAATGCGGCAGAAGTGCGGAAATTCATATCTACTATCCCTGGGGGCTATAGCCAGCTGGCCTTACTCCATTACCCCTCATTTAATCTCTGTCTCCGAGGTACCTTAACCTCTAATTTAGCCTTGTTTTCAATAGAAAGATACTTCTGACCTGGAGACCTGCTATAGAAAGCTCGTGATGACATCATAGAAGGCCGTTCCCTCCAAACTGTCATCAAATAACCACCACCTCAAGACTTTATCCTTCACATTCCTTCTTCATACTCTCCCCAAAGGTAGACGGCAGGGCCTCAAAGTCTGTCAGGTGTTGAGATAACCGATATCTCAAGAAATTATCATCAACTTTACATCCTTCATATCGCCATCCCTCAAACTCTCTTTTTTTTCTCTCCTCATAGGTGGACGGCAGGGCCTCAAAGTCTGCCAGGTGCTGGGATAACCGATATCCCAAAGAAATTCTCAACTTTACTTCTTCCTATTTTTTTCTGACCATCTCAATCATTCGGTAAGTCCCACACGAACTGTATCATGTCGCTTCTAACATCATATGTAGGGTTCGGATCCTCCCCACACGCCGGGCCTGACCCGTCGCGGAAGGCGTCTTGACCGCTTCAAGTCTGAGAGACACTGGCTTAGGCAAGAACCGGCTTCTGGTGATTCTAGCGCCACTGGCTCGAAAGCTGTCAAGAACAACGTGAGTTTCTCGAGCGAAATTGAATTCGAGGCCATGCTAACTCGAGGTAGGATGAGCAGGAATCCTAGAATGGTTCCCCTCTAGTTGTTACCCAGGTTCCTGCTGGAAACACTGAAACCACTGAACCTACTATCAGTGAGGATGCTCCCGCTGAAGATGCTTTCCAAGCCTTTGACGTAGGTTCTTGACACTATACTTCGACTGCTAAATGATATCTAACGAGTCAATAATAGGAGGACAAGATCGCAGAGGATCGCAAGTATCATGACAAAATCCAGAAAGCTTTGGGTCGCACCGGAGGCGATGATGATGACTGGTCTGAATACTTGCATGGCTACCTGACCGTCGGCAATCTGGTCATCAGCTCGCCTAATCCTCAAGATGCACGGGCTGTGAGACGACCTACCAAGGGCTCCCTGGATGTTGCTCTGCGATTCCATGGCAGTTCCAAGGACTACGCCTCACTCTCAATTGAGCTGTCTGCCCCAGAGGTCCTACATGGCAGCGATGAGCGAGTTGCCTCTTTGCACATTTGGGTCATTGACATCATCGACGCCTTGGCTAAGGAACACCCTGATCCCATTACTGCCCTGCGAACATACTGTCCATAGGTCCAAGGTGCCCCTGATAAGCTTGTGGAATTGACGATCACTGCCGAGCGTGTCTGGCACTCATCTCCTCATGGCATTATCACAAAGTTGGTGAAATCTCTTGCTGGACAAGCACTCAAGGACAAACTCGAAAAGCTCAAATCCCTTTGCAACTCCCCTGCATCAGATGAGCCTCTCACTCTCCAATTTCACCTTCCTGCACTTGCCTTACAAGGTGTTGAGATGTTGTGCGGTGAGCTCTTGAGTCGCAAGGAGAAAGATGTTTCCAGTCATCCTCTGGGAGTGTTCTTCAAAGATTCACCCGATGCCAGAATCCTTCCCGTGGGTAACTGCTTGAAGCCAGGCGATGAAAACTATCCCATGCTTGAGGCAAACACGCGTTTGACTCGTTTTGTCAACGCCGACCAGTGGCTTGTGCGTCACGTCTTCGCAACATTGCACGATGACTGGGTCAAATGGGACCAAGTGCAGAACTTGAAGTGCGAAACCTTCAACGCATTTGTGTTCTCCATTCCTGGCGCCGATGACCTGGTGGTTGTTTACGACCCACAGGGTAAGGAGAGTCTGACTCCCCTTATCGGCGAAACTTGTCGAGTTCAATTTCCAGAAGATCCTGAACAGCTCTCTGGAAACGCCGATGCTGCGATGGCACTGGACTTTTTCAACAACGTTATCAGCGGTGCATTCCATGCGAAAGATCCGCTGCAGACGATCAATGAAGACAAAAAATACCTTGCTCGTCCGATGACACAATGGGAGGCAGACGAATTGAAACCCACACAAGACGAGCTGAATACGACCGAAGACGGTGTATGGTTGATGAGAGCTACTGAGTTGCTGAAGACTTACAACGATCTCTTGGCCAAGCCTGCCGCCGATCATGACGCGGCCGGTGATGAAGATTCGAAAGAACATTTTTCAGCAACTGCCTTTGACAACCCTTCCCTCCACATTCCCTCTCACTTCCGTCTGCTACTGATGAGGAAGCGCATCGATAAGTCCGCCAGTGACACCACTAAGACACCCGTCTACCTGCCGTTCAGTGCCCCCACTATCGATTTGCCCTCAAATGAAGTTGACGCAGCCAAGTTCTTCTCTGAGATCTTCACTACGCATCCCGCTCAGACCATGGTTATGAAGCGCATGCATTCGGACAAGCCCGCTCGCATCCAAGTCCATGCTGCAAACTGCCTCAAGCATCCACCTAGTTCCAGTAGTCCCCTATCGATTGAGGGTACCCGGGCTTGGAAATACACTCTCAACTTTGACAACAAGGCTGCCCAAGTAGTCGATGTTCTAAAGAGTCTTCCTGGTCTGGCAAATGCTCTGAAAGAGGGTGGACCTGATTTCGTGAAGCGTACAATGGCGTCTCTGACCCCAGTCATGCGTGACGCATTGGGTAGCTTGGCATCTGTCCCTGGTGGTATCCTCTTCCTCAATGGTGTTGCAGGTTGTGGGAAGTCTTTCTTTCTTCAATCAATCATACTCTTAAATCAGTTCGGTCACTGCGCTGACACCACCGAACCCGCCAATATTGCCCCTGCGAAAGGCAAGTACCTGTACATTGTGAACAACAATGCCGCGGCCGACGACTTCGCCTCGCGTCTCGTCAACATGTACCCTTCACTGGAGTTGACCACAAACAACACTCCAGGCGTGATGAGACTATACCAGCTCGATGATGAATTCCGAGCTGGTTGTGGTCGCGAAGTTTCTTGCGATGATGGTGTGGACGATGCTGCAGTCAAACATGAGGGTGCTATAATTCTCAGACAATTCTCAGCTACCCGTGCCCTACACCAACTGGGTGTTGATGGCAAACAAGTTCGCTCCAGTCGTACGAACAGAAGAAAGAACAAGGCTCAGGCACTTCATACCCATGCCGTCAAATACTTGAATGAGCATCCCGACGAGTTTCCCGAACTGTTGGCACTGCTGAAACAAATGGAGGATGACGGACATCTCGGTGACGGGCAATTGTCACACCTCCGAGCGCACCTCAGATCTGCATACGCCCAAGTCTTCCACGAATTCCAAGGTGTGGTTGTCACAACACCTGTTGGCGCAGCTACTATGCTTTTCCGTGAGCATTTTCAGCCCGATCTCATCATGTTTGATGAAGGTGGACTTCTGCATGAGTTCTCTATGGCTGTGGGCTTTGCCCATTTTCGTCCGGCCGGCTATGTTGTTGTTGGCGATATCGCTCAGAGACCTCCTTACATTTCAATGGAGCATGACCTTGAGGAAGGTATCCTGTCATCGAACCCTTTTGCATTGCAATTCAGGCAATCCCCTCTTCGTCGAGCTGTGGAATCTGGTGTTGTCCAATACAACATTAATTTGAACCAGCGTGCTCATGGAGATGCCGCGGCGATTGCTAGCAAGCTCTACTATAATGACACCATGCACTCTATGCGGAATTGGTCGGACCCTCTGGAAAAGGTCAACGGGTGGATTAAGTCCAACATCAATCCCAAACACCCATCCAACTCCTCCAATGTTCTCGTCGAAGTCAAAGGAAGCCGCAACAAGCAAGTTGGTACTTCGCAAGGTAATGATGCTCACCTTGAATCCATTACCAACTATGTTGTTTTGCTCTTGACTTCCGCCCTTGCTGGTTCTAACGGTGGCCCGCTCAACGTCATGATCACGGCCATCTACAAGGGTCAGGTACTCGGTTATCGCCGAAGGTTTCGAGAGTTGATTGATAATAATACTCTCCCCCCTCAAACTTGGGAACGTCTTCAGATCTTGACGCAAGATGAAGCACAGGGCGCTCAAGCGGATGTGGTCTTTGCTGACATGGTCAATGCCAACCACATTGGTATTGCTGCTGAACCTTCTCGTTGCACTCTGGCCACCACTCGCGCCAAACTTGCCACAATTTTGTACCTCAATCGTGGTACATTTGCTGGGCGGCAGCGTCACTCCGCTTTCTTTTCACGAGCCCTCGTGCTCTATCAACTTTACGATGCCTTTGTCAATCAGGGATCCTTCATCCCTCTGACATGTTGTATCGAATGTCAGTCGTTTGATCATGCTGAGGAGGACTGCAAGGCCAAGGTTGACAAAACCCTTCTCACCTGTGATAGGAAGAAGTGCATGGTTGAAGGGCCACATGATGCTTCGCGATGTCCTGGTCGTATTTGTGGCAACTGTGCCGAGATGGGACATTCTGCCAACGAATGTGACAAAGACTTTCTCTGTGCCAAATGCGGTCGCCAAGGACATCTCGATCTCAAGTGTGACGAAAGCACTGGATTGCGCGAGTGTTGGTTTTGCTTCGACCATGGTTTGTCGAACTCACTACAGTCTGATCATTCTCATTTCAAATGCGACGCACGTACTCGCAAGTCTGCTACCGATTCCAGACCTATACCTGTTGTCACATGTCGCAATTGCAACGTCCAAGGTCACAAAGCCGCCGAGTGTCCCGACAACGTGTGTTTCTCTTGCAATGAAAAGGGTCATATCGCTGCTCAGTGTCCCAACATCAAGTGTCTCAAGTGCAATGAGACTGGACATAAGGCCAATGTTTGCACCGCAATCATATGTGTCAAGTGCAAGCAAGTTGGTCACTCTGATGCTCGCTGCAAGAACCCGATTCCTGTCTGTGACAAGTGTGGTGAGAATCATTTCACCTATTCTCACATAGATCATCGAAAGCCCAAAGAACCTCGCTCCAATGACACCAGCGCTTTTGGATTCACCACCAAAGTGTACAAGACCAAATCCTTCGCGTATCAGGCATCAACTCGGTCTCGCTTTAATTTCCAGCCTGCTTTTTCCCCAAGCGATTCCGACAATGTCGGCGGCGATGACCACGGACATGGTGTGGATGCTTCTGTTGATGGCGGAAACGATTCCGACAATGTCGGCGGCGATGACCACGGACATGGTGTGGATGCTTGTGGTGATAGTGGAAAGGTTGTTGAGGATGATCAGGGGTTGTAAACAGGATAGTCTTGTGTTTTTTTTTTTTTTTTTTTTTGGAGCGGGGGTGGGAGACAATGACACTCGAGATGTCACGAAGAATTCCTTGCAATGAACAGGGAGAAGTAACTGATGCTCATTGAGCACATCGACAAATCAATTCACAATCAAAAGGGGCGACCGGTTTGGCGGGAAGTGGCGGCGGAGGTTGATTTCTTTCTACAACAGAGCCAGTATAGCACAGGATTAATTTCAACAACTTAGTCCATTTCTTTTATCATGATTCAGTGACATGTATATCTGATTGAATGTTTAATGTAGTTGATATAAGCTCGAGCTTCAATTACTCAATTGTAATTATTGTTGATGCTTATCTTCCCTCATATGTCTCAATCACTTCATGTCACACCCAGGTCGCCTTTCCGGACATCCCTTGAATGATGACTGACTTATACCTAGACCACAACTAAGTAGTGCATCGCAGTTCAACTGGTCAAGAGGTATTCGAGCTGCAAATAAAACTTCAATTGGCCTGGGTAGTTATGTCTCAAATTCAATTTGTCAGGTAGAAACGTGCTGTATGCAGTTATAGGGGCACCATTAGTCCACACCATTTTTTATGCAGACAGTAACTCATATCTGCCTATCATGTAACCTTATGTCAGATTACAATACTAGGCAGTCTTGTCGTAGAGTCTGATCTTCTGGTTCATATGTTCATATTCACGGTGTTTTCGCTTGAAGATATAACAGCCTCAATCTCAGATACACCATACATTTAACTAGTCATGACTGAAGTGCCCAAGTGGTCGATTGAGGCGGCTACTTTTGCTGCCTGTGATGGTGAATTTTAGCAGCGGACACTGTAGAGGAAGGCCGGTTCGCGAGACTCTTCAATTGACCCCGAGAGACTATCAGAGCGATAGCTATTGAATAAAAGTAAAAGATCGTGGGTGTTCTTATGCGGGTTCTACCAGAGGCCTCGTAATCGGGGACCTCATGTAGCTTGCTGGAAGATTGCAGTGGATTTTGGGATCTTGATGTGTACTACGTGGATAAAATAGGAAGCCATAGTATCTGTGAGGAAATCTGTGATATGAACAAGAAGTTTAGACGGAGCGGTCCACCCGTGGTTCTACAGCTAACCTGTATATCAGGTTTAATAATACAAGATATAAAATCAGGAATACCACCAATCTTAGGTAAGGTATTGTGAGATTTTCGCTTTGTGTTAGATGAACCAAAAGGTTGACTTATTCTAGTCGGTTGATGATACTATTAAATTAGAGAGGCATAACTAAATGCAACATAAGTACTGCTTGTCCAATATATGCGTGGAATCAAAATGCTAAATGAATTCTGTCGATGGAAAGAGCCTGCATGAACACATACCAAATTAGAATAAATGAGATTTCTAATAACACTTTATCAACTTTCAATGCTTACGTTGACGCGTGGTATGTTTATCTCCCAAGACGTTAATATATCCCATAAATCCTAGCCAAACACAGACCTTTTCGTAACCCGAAGTTTTAAGTTATGGCTTTGTATATATATTCAATGTAGTTATACCCTTCAAGCCGAAATCAGGGCAGCCCATTAGTAATCATACATCAGTTTTTTAACACAATAAGAGGCATCATGCTCAATAGCCAGATAACACAATGACCTTTCCATCAGAGTTTTCAACAGCATCAAGATAAACAACACGAAACCATGTGCCTTAAATGCGATAACACAGCAGACTAACACAGCAGTTGTGTATATATAAGACCGTAAGTCCAACATTGGATCGCAACCAGCATCTACTGTTTACTTTCATTCTGTCTTTGTCTTATAAGTTACGATCATCTGTTTTTAGTTTCACATCATGGCCTTATATAGTTACAATCGTGATCTTATTCCTTCATGCAAATCTCGGCTTGCATTTTATCTTTACAAAAAGTTTAATAGTATCCAATTTGATCCCTAGAGTCTGAGATGACTCTGACGCTCCCGTCATTTTTGGCCGCCTCGTTCGCCGTGAGGGTCTTCTAAGTACTTGTAAACTTTCCTCGGTCTAATCCAATGACCACGAGATTGGACCAACCCTAGTGTAATTTAGAAATGTCAGAGCCTATTAAGATCATCTTATAGATATAGCCTGACTGATAACTAGTTATTTTCCCGGTTGTTTGTTGGAAGATTGCTGTAGCCATTCCGTTGCATGTTCCATCAAGCATACCCAGTTTATAAAACACCTCATTGATATCTGGCTCATATGTGCCAATGTTTCAACTAAGAAGATCGGCCATTAAGTCAAGGAGCATAGAGAGTGATGTGGAGGTTCCATTGACATTGGCCGTCGAGGTTGGCAGGAAAGTATCGTAGACGTCCCAAGTGTAGCACAACAACCCACCACATACAGCATCACAAGATGCAAATGATACCGACTACAAATCATGCTGAGTCAGGGGTCGGAAATAGTTTTCGATGCTCAGGTCGATATGGGGAGTGTCACATTCCATGCCATTAATGCCATAGATCCGAGCCGCTGAGCAACCGGCTGCCTCATCCATTGATATAGGTTCCATTATTAATCTTGAATGGTAATTGGCGTTACAAAGTCATGCAGAGCGCCCCTGCCTCAAGCTAAACGATGTTTGGGCATCTTATTTGTGTTTTTTTTTTTTTGTATGTCTCAGATCAGTGCCTAGCAGAGTATACTGGAAGTTTTTGCGTAACGTTGACAAATGATAACGTTCGGTTTGAGTTATTGATGAATGACTCTGGTTGTAACAGCAAGACATAAGCCCGTTAGGATAATACCACGATCAACAACAAACTGCATGAGTATGTGCGCAACTTGAGATTCAGGTCCGCCAGGACATGTACCCAGAGAGAGGAAATAAGTAATCTTTGGTGATAATTACGCACAATCTGGACCAATATATCAGAAGCTTGGGACCAGTGTTTCGAGGAATGCTCAAGTTCCAGGGCTAAAAGATGTCACGACGGCCCAGTAGCGACGCATGGGTGATGATATGAATTGATAACGTAATAGAAGAGTTACTGTTGTTGGGAGAAATGGATGCTTCTGTCGCGAGTATATGTCTCTGACCACACAAACTTTTTGCAATCGGAAACTATGTAAGCTCCTACTATTGGTATCAATAGTCACCTCCAAGAATGACAAGCATGAGGTTTAAAAGCCTGTTGGTTTCTCGAGTGTTAAATGCTTCTCTCAACTTGTCGATGTTGATCCACCTCCCATTCAATCACCTTGAAGCAGCCGATACAGTAGTTCGAGTAGTTTGGAGCTATACCCAGCCAGTAGAAGCAGCGGAGTCGCACATCTAATGGGACATTGACGTGTTCAAACTATAGAGAAGTAACTTTTCAGACTCCCAAACATATGAGTCCATAATCTAAAAGTTTCATTGCGTCGTGGTGCGCTGCGGCCTTAGTGAATGTTTGATTGGATGGCGAATACGGCCCTAGTTTAATCAGATGAGTATGCACCCAAAGATTTCCGGGACAATGAATGATGGATATCTCTCGAATTTATGTCGTTTTGGCCTTACCGACCATCTGACCCTCCAGCCATCAAGACCGTGTCAGATTGATCAGGGGTTTGCAATGTCATGGGTTTCTGGAGGCTACCACAACCCGACATTGGCGTGAGTCTGCATGTTTGTTTTAGGCCCTGATCTTCTCGAAACGTCCGGACCGACCGAAGCGGACTTTCTGTACTTTTGCACCTGCATAATTTGCTGATGTACCCTGTAATCCTTATCCTCTAGGCTAGGCCCGGTTGGTCTTGGTTAATCGACGGATAGGGAAGGCGGTAGGAGGGAGGGCCAGAAGGCGGTGAGACGGTTAGCTAGATAGCCTTGTGACGCATTTTGTATGTATTTGCACAGTAAAATCGTCTAACTGTAAACTCACAAAGATGCCGTTATCATCCCGAGAGCTGATGCCGCCCCTGCCGCGCCTAGAGACCGATAGTGAAGCCGAAGATGATACTTAAATGTCGTATTATGACTCCGAGAGTGGTGTTGAGGCCACGTAAATCGATGATGATGACCCTCTCTTGAGCCAGCCGGCATCGCAAGAACCCTCATGCCGCCGCCGGCGTAACGATATAAAGAATCTGAAGTTACGGCTGCGCTGGTCCCTTAGCCAAGTTAACTTCCTTCTTGACTACTACGGAAGTATGAGGCTAGCAGGGGATCTCGAGACGAAAAAACCGGCCGTGATGAGGAATGTGTATAAGGAACTTAGTGGCTGCTTTGAAAACGAGTTTCCAGGCTTTAAATTTGACTACCGTAAAGTGTAAAGGAAGATGTATGAACTTCTGAGGAATTGGAAGGCATTCTTACCGATCTATGTGGCCAGCGGCGTATCATATAACGCTGATAAAGGTGTTGTGTTTATAACACCGGAGAACTGGGCGAAATTCGAGTAAAAATACGGTGCGGCTGCTATGAGCATTAGGGCACCTGAAGAAGAGGGAGTTATACGAGAGGGCGTTTAAGGGCAAGGAGGAAGTCGGTCTAACTGCTATTGAGGCCATAGATCGTGAGGGCATCGCGAGACTGCGTAGTATGGTAGATACGATCGAAGTAGCTAATCTAAACGATAGTTAGTTATCTGTTGATAATGAGGCCTAACGAAATACCGTAATGTCTAGTCTAATGCCTTCTCGATCGTTCATAGTGACTCTAATGCCGACGCCTTTACGGCAAAGAGAGGAGTCTTCTGACTCTTCAGCGCTGCAGCGTGTGAAGAGACTGTATCGTGCCGGGCCTCTAGGTCCTCCTAGCAGGCTAGGGATGATGGAGAGGGCCGTCATAGCGATCCTTGCTGGCCGGCATGAGAGTAGGCGCCCTGTTGGTGCTGATGATATGCAGAAAATACTGTAAGATGTGCAGGAACGGTTTGGGGGGTCGGCAACGGAGGAGGAAGTCGAGGTATTTATTGACTGGGTGTTGAAGGCGTAAATAAATGCTATCCATTATAATAGCCTGAACGATAGGTTTAAAGAGAGGCTATTTAGGCGCCAAATAGCGATTTTTATGCGTGAAAGTCAGCGAGGGACGCCAGAAACTTATGTAGATAGTGTTTTTAACACCCTAGAATAAAATGCCGGTCTTATTTTATATCTGAAGCTATCGATAGGGCGAGAAATGCCGTAGCAGAGGAGTATCGTGGTGTTGAAAAGGTGACGTTTTTGGTGATCCTCTTGATGTGGGTGGAGGAGCTAGAAATGCCCCGCGATGCACAGTTAATTGAGCCCACTAAAGTGGCAGGGTAGCTAATTGAGGGTATAATTTCTCATTACCACAAATCGGTGGGAATAGCTTCAAAAAATCTCAAATTAATTATATGTAATAACTAGACTCTAGTATCAATACACCAGGGATTTGAAGTATTTTGAAGCAATCCCTATTAATCAATTGCGCCGTAAGTTTAGTTACTGATCTATTGATAGTGGTTGCATTAGTGGACCCTCCCCCTCTAGCATGACCCCCAGCCACACAGCCTCACCACCACGGTATTAGTGAAACGATTGATCCTGCGCCTACTGATAGATATATAGGAATATACACATCATTCCCTATTAACACTCATCAGAAATAGATCATATATATATATCATCTGAAAGCCCTGGATCAGGAGAATCGATTGATATAGGGCATAACATCTAGACACGTCGTGGAGATATTAAATTACTAGCCCAAATAGCAGTATCCCTATAGAAGCCAGGAATCATAAGTTTGGCTTCAACTTCAATGATGTGAAGACTCGCAAATGCACAATTGGGTAGTCAAAAGAGTGGTATTTTTCGTAGCTAACGTGATTTTCTAACCTCTTCAACCCTTCCTCCTTCAACATCACCACCATCGCCGATACGGCTCAGCCTCCTGATACTCCCTTTCTGCCTCTTCCAACTCATTTTCTAGCATTTCTACAGCTTCCTCAAGGTCCTGTATGTCCGCAATATATTTATTGTGTTCATCCCACTGATCTTGAGCGATTTCTCGCCGCAAGGTGACGGAATCGCTGCTATTTAGGTTATCCCTTGCCCACGCCGTCATCGCCTCTAACTCTTCCCTTTCCCTCCTCTTCAGGCGTGGTTTGTCCTTCAGGGAGTCGATGAAATTCCAAAGCCCTGTGCAGGCATATACAATCAGGATCTGCGAGTCGATGGAGTACTCAGGCGGCGAAGAACGCATTATCCTGAACTTCCTTTTCATCCTGCCAAAGGCGAGCTCGACGATAATCCGCAGCCGTGAGTGCCGCAGATTATACAACTCTTCCTTGGTCTGTGGCCCTTCTTTTGACACCTTCCAGTCGTCAAGATGATATCTAACTCCTGTATAGGGCATAAGCAAGCCGCCGCGAGCACTAAAGCCGGCATTACCGATATAGAAGCGATTCTGGGGTATCCCTAGACTCCCTGAGCACACATGCCGCATCAGCGAGGCGTTATTTACAGCGCCCTTACAGCCTGCGAGAACGTATGTAAATGTGCCATCGAGGCGCATAACATATAGCACGTTTTGCGTGATTAGGGACTTCCTATTATACCACTTCTGTTGCTCTAGTTTAGGTATGTATGCCGCTATATGTGTGCTATCTATAGCGCTAATATAGCCGAAGAAGTATTGACTCTTAGGCTTGATTAGCGGCTCGAGGCATATATTATCTTTAGCCGGCTGCTTGACGAATTCCCTGTGTAGCTTGAGGAAGGCATCTAGGGCCGTCTGTACGGTACGAGATATAGTGCTCTGAGTAACGCCGAAGTGGTGCGCTGCCGCCCGCTGTGTGCACCTTTGGCCTATGATATATAGGAATATTATAACCTTGTGCTTTATAGTCTGGTATTGCGATCCCTTTATCGCCGTGTTGTTACTTATCCAGTCAACTAACGAGCGAAATACAGGCTTTGAGAGGCGTAGCTCCTCCTTGAATCTCCTCAGAGTGCCCTCCAGTAGCCCCAAAGCAAATTCGGCTGCAGCAGATGGGCCACCAGGGTTGACGACCTCCCTCATGGTGTAAATGGTAGGAAAAGGTATTGTTTTTCCTATTTCCTTTGTTCCAGCATACTCCGCAAGCATCTGCAAGAGCAGTAGGTCTTCTAAATCACGCTGGTTATCATCAAAGCTAACATTTGATGCATTACAGTTATCTTCTGAGTCGTTATAGCCGCTTTGGGTGGTGTTTTGGGCCATTTTGAGGGCGTCAGTCAGGGTGCCGGTCATACAGCCTTGTCAGCCTCGTGCCTTACGTATCGGACCACGGCCGGATAGGCTTCTGAAAGATCGTACATACGAAGCGGCAAAATCACATACAAAATGGCAGTGTTTCGGTCGTATTCTTTGCACCCTTACCTCTTTGAGTTTACGGCCAAAGGGGTACATTGCATAAGCTTGTATAACTGATGACCGGATCGAAAATCGCTTAACCGTACAATTCATCGCCAAAAGCCGGCTTATTTGGGAATAGCTTCAGTGTTATCTCTACTTATGTACACTTCGGTCGTCCGGACGGATCGAGAAGATCAGGGCCTTAGTGTCTCTAATTTGATCGTATTATAGGTTGATGATCATTTCATTGTTTGCAATGCCGACGGTGGTACTGTCGTACGTCTATTATCATCCAATCTGCCGGATAATCTCTAACACTGTTACAGTATATAATCACTTTATAATTTGAGAAACTGTACCCTCTGGCAGTCAGTAAAGGGATCGAAGGATACGGTAGGCTCTCCCATTCTTAACTGGCTATATATCGCTAAAACCTTAAGTATAACATCTGGTTCATCATCCTCGTCGGCGGCTGGGTAAGTCTCCCATTTGTACGGGTAACTGCGGGAGTCAGCGGAAAGCAATATAGAAGTCACTCACCCTGTTGAAATAACTGTTGAAATAACTTCATTATCCTTACGCATATAGTATCACATAATAGGAAATGGGCATCTTTTATCGTATAATCGATCTATTAAGTTCACTTTTGCCAAAGTCTTTCTAACTCTAGGCAACCTTTGCGGACATAATAACCTTCACAATAGAACCCTAACCAATAGTCCCTCCGAACAGTACTCCCGCCATACGGCCGACTTACCTTATTTCATACTAATAATAAGGTATACAAGCGAGGCATGCGCCCACAGCTACAAGACCCAGAGACCGCCCTTTATCTCAAGGATAAAATCGTCGTCTACTAAGACGCCTCATACAAGCTTATCTTCCAATCTTCGCCACTCCTCTCTAACCCAGGCCCTTCTGTTTATATCGATAAGGCCAGGGGGGAGGAGAAGCCTGCAGCCGAATATGACGAATTGTCTTCTGTACAAAGGAGACTTCGGCGTTGAATCGGCATCTTGGCTGTGATTGAGGTTAGCTTTGCGGTTGAGTGACTTGGGGGTTGGACTTACTTGCCTGCCTGACTTGCGAGGACTAGGTCTTCGGTTGAGGGATGATTGGCAAGGCCATTGACGAGGGACTGGTAAGGGGTTTAAATACCCTTCAGCCCGTCAAGGTGCCCGTTAAGATGCCCCACTGTTTATTTTGAACTTAGTTATGTATAGGTTTTTGCGTT
>JAATHB010000079.1:0-46600 GCA_014822075.1 Fusarium buharicum
TTTTTTTTTTTTTTTTTTAAGGGCTCGCTCTCTCGATGTAGGGCTGTTAGGGAGTTACAGTGCATAGCATTTCTCTCTTTTTGATAAAGTTGGCTTGCTATCAAGTTGAGTATGTGGTTGTCTCAAGTGAGGCGAGCAGGGTTTAACCCAGGGCGAGACGATCAACCAGCTTTTGACGAGGATGTTTCGGTATGGATGTTGCTTGTTTATTTACAACAAACTAGCGTATGTACTGTACGTATTTCGAAAAAGAGGCATCATGATTTCATTTTAAGAGTAAGGATGAAACGAATTTCGTCATGGGCGAAGCTGGGGGAGTCAATATCCAGACGGATGGGTGTCGATACGTGAACACGTTCGCGGAGGTCAGTATCAGGACTCCGATGGTGAAGGGTTCAATTGAAGCGGTGAGACTGGTATCCAGCAGCTGAATGAGTTGTCGGTGAACACATTTTCGTTACTGCGGCGCTGAAAGCTCGAAACCAACCTCTTGTACGGACGGATATGATGCGATACTTACTATGCAGACTCTGTCTGTATGCAGCCGTCAAAGTCGCAGACTCGACGGCGCGATCCAGCATCGAGTTCCAAACCCGCATCTGCACCGTTTACCAGGGGACCCATGTTTGTTGACTAGGCCATCCATCATCACCTACATATGCATTCCACACGCATAGTAACCAAAAAAGTTCCGGTCAAAGAAAACTTCAAATCGTGGAAAGCGGTCAAGGTGACGACGGCGGTGTAAGGGCCTGTAGTGTACAGTATGCACTGACACGCGAGCTATGCATTAGCCATTAGAGAACCTCTTCGGTAAAAGATACGCTTGCGGGAGTAAGTGGTTCTCGGTTCCGGCAGTAGCAAGAGCTAAGCCAGCTGGTGGTGGTGTATCAACATGACGCTGTCGTGAGAGTTGTGTCGGGGAATGTCACAAGACCACTCGGATGTGCTCCATGGGTCGAGAGCAAGCCTCGACATGGCCAAAGTAGGCAAACACTGTGTAGCATTGGCACGAACAAGCAAACAAGGATAAGTGCGTAGGTACACGGTAGTAAATAGCGGATGGGATGACCCAGCTGCTGGGGCCGTGGTCCGGTCCAAAGTTCCGGACTCCGTAGCACTGATCGAGACCCTTCCACGAGAAAGAAAGAAAGAAAAGAACAAGAAAAGAAGGGTCCGGGCGTTGACAAAATCTAAGCATTGTCCAAGCCTTTGAGCCAGCAGCCAAACCAACTTCGGTTTTGGTACGGTAATGGCTGTCGGTCTGTGCTTTCGTTGGCTCAGCCTGTGTGTGTCTATATCTGTTTGATATGCTGCCGTGGCTTGTTCGTGTTCGAGACAGGCCTATAGCTTGAACTCGTACAGCCTCAGTCCTTGGATTCCAACATCCACCTTGAAAACATGTCCGCCGTACTCACGGCTCGTTCCCTCTCCCTCGTCATCCTCGGCGGTTGTAATGACGAGCTCAGTGCCGACGAACTGAACGCATGTCGTGTTTTTTGTCGGCACCTTGACCTCGCCTACAATCTTGGCCGTCTTGGGGTCGATTCGGATGACCCGGCCCTCTCCGTACACGGCCTGCCAAAGGAACCCTTCCACATCTACGCGAAAACCATCTGGCTCGCCTGACCCATCATGGGTGTAGAAGATACGCTTATTGGATATCTCCCCAGACTCGGTGTCGAAATCAAAAGCAAAGATCTCCCTGGCGCTAGAGTGTGTGACATATAGCGTCTTGCCGTCAGGGGACCAACCTGGCGTGTTAGGGATGGTCATGTTGGGTAGCTTTACCTCCCTCGCGTTGGCATCCATTAGATAGACCGCTCCTACGTAGTAGATTGACAACGTTAGAAATTATGACAGGCATGATACAGTGCAACAGGACAAGGTAGCAGTGCGGTGAAAACTTTGGCTATGGGCAAGGGAGCGAGCTTACCTTCAGGTTTAAAGGGACCGTGGCCAAAGTCTGTCATTGTTCCGAGCCAGAACCGGCCGAGAGGATCGACGCCGCCATCGTTGCTCCGCATACGCTCATTAGGCGGCTCTTCAAATGGTTGAATCAGGTCATATGTCTCCTTTTTGACATCCAGGACTGCCAGTCCATACTTGATGCCAAGGGCGATGCGTTCCTGGGGATCGACCCCTGCGATGTTTGCCGTGACAGTAGGACACACGTCCAATTGGATCGTCCTGAGCGAAGAAGGGCCTTCTGACACCTTGACATGATGCAGCCGCTTGTTACGGATATCGACAAAGCGCAGAGTGCCCGTGGATTCCTCGTAGAAAGGCCCTTCACCCAGCAAACAGTGCGTCTCAAGCCATGGCTTCTCTACCGTCCATTGCTGAATATTGGTACTCATTTTCGGATATTCTATACGTGTACCTTGAGCTCTCTGTAATAAGCGTCTCCCAGTTGTCGTAACGTATATGTTGAGTTGAGAAAAGGAGAAGTGAGCTGATGATGGTCAATAGCGGGGCTGAGGCAAGATGATGCTATGTATGATGTATGAGGGGAGACTGAGCGGGTCAAGACACAGCGAGGTTGAGAGTGGGGAGCTTTACAAGATAAGCAGGACAAGAGATTGTAGATTTTATATAGAGTAATTGGCTTGTAAGAGTATTCAGATAGAGTATATCCGACACGCGATGGTTAAATTTACTATCAGTCAACTTAACCGGTTAAGCACCGAGAGACGGATACGGCGGTCCACCACCCTCCGATGCCGACTCCGGGACAGACGGGCCTGATTTCCGGGCCCTACAGAGTAATACCGTCAAATTACCCGATCCGGATGGCATGGCTTCGTTCGTAAGGCGATTTCGATTGGCATATCTATCGGCCGAATCTTTGTTCAATTATGTAGAGTTGATCCATGTATGTGTACGCAGCACATCCCCTGAGAGGATGGAACTGCAAATGATCTGACTGACAGTCATGCTGGCTTGCTGTGGCGTTGTCCAACTAATCCGCTGTAACAGTCGATCTCGCCTTTGTGAAAGCCCCGACCCAAGCTGTCGGGTCGAGCGACGTCGCCCACGAGACGTAATTGGATAGACAGTACTTGATTGCCTGTGTGCACAATCGTTGTGCGCGCCTGCGGCAGTATGACTTTTGACGGCTACAGTACGCATACGCACGCATGACTTTTACACCTAGGCGCCGAGTGAGCTGTGAGTGAGCGAATAAGTGTCGAGTTGCCGCGTTCACAGCTTGACGTCGGCCGCCAGGCCGCATCCGTTGTTAAAAGGCTGCAAAACGAAATGTCATCATCGCCCAGTGTTGACTTTCAGTCTCCACGCTCCATGGTGTTATTCGTCTATCGACATGCTTCACGTGGGGTGAGATCGCTGCGGCAGAACCCCCACGTCCTCTTGAATCCTTTCCCAGCATGAATACCGAGACTCATCCACATCTTGATCAGATGAACGAACTTGCCTATTCAGCGGGTCTTAGCCCAGACCATGAGCCACCTGAACGAGGTGCTGCTCATGTTCCCAACGCTTGCCCGCAACCCACATGTTGACATCTGCATGTCAATTAACGCAAAGACGTGTTCAAATAGCATAGCCCTGCAACCACATACATTATTCTGTACCAGACATCTCAACGATTGAAAGTTCAGCTGTGGGCTCTTCAGAGCTTCATCTCCGGTTGCGGGATCATCAGGTCGTCATCGGGCAGCAACACCACCTTTATGGTGAGGAACTACGCCAAAGGACAGCGCATCAAAAGACAGCTCAACCCGCAGTTCCCACACGTTTTTTTGACCGGTGAAAACGTATGCAAAGAGAGGCACACACTCACACCGCCCTATCTTGTAGCAGCAAAGATGCAGCAGCACCTAAAGGGAGTGAAGCGGACGCGGCAACCGTTGGGTGGGAGATGCCTCCCAACGTCCTTACCTGCATTAACTCGGTATGCAGCGCGCGTGCCGGTTGTTGGTCTGTGGTGCATCGATGCATCAGTGCTGTGCGTGCTGCTGCATGCTGCAGATGCAGGAGTGGGCTCCTGCATGAACCAGGCCCAAGCTACGACTCCTATGAAGCAATGCCAACGTAGAGGAAGGGCTGCTTGACCTGGGTCACAGTCTTACAAAGCACCGCGATTGAACGTTGCTGGTGTTTTGCCGTTAGAGGAGGTACCCCGTAGACTCCCACAAATACCACGCTGCCAGCACATCCTGGGCCACGACGAGAAGCAGCAGGGAAGGGTAGGGCACGGCAGGGCACGAAAAATTAGCTGCAGGATGCAATGCATGCCATAGATACAGATGTTCGCTGATTAGTTGGTCCTGTTTTGCCTGGCTCGTAGGCCCTTGACCGATTTCCCTGACCGCTCGTGGTCACGCAGGCTTCGTGGGCCCATGATCGTCGTTGCTAGACCGGGGGCAGTTGTCGAAGCAGAACCGAATCTCCAAGAGGGCCAAACTCACCAATGCTTCATCCTTATGTAGATGAGCGGCAGAGAGTTCTGCTGCCAAGTAGCAACAACATGGGTATGATGTTGTTGGGCTTAGATGAGTGGATGAATAGAAAACCGGAAGAGAGGATTGAGCGGCTGAGCCCTTCGAAGACAGGGATAGGTAAACGGCGGCTAATTCATAATGAGCCTGGAATCGGAACATTAGCTTTTGAGGATGAGCGGAGACCAGGTCATGTATGTACCTACGGCCAGAGAACGGAGCCTACGTAGTACAACAACCAAACTGCTAGGGACGGGCCGATCAGAGGACGGGGAGGGATAACATGGGATGTCTTGACCTCCTCTGTAACTGTAACTGGCACTTTGAAGCCAAAGCAAAAGGCTCATAGGAGCCAAGAACGGGTTCTGCAAGTAGGGACCTGGCCCTAGCAACGCTAGACATGATTTGTTTCATTGCCATTCCCCGTCTCAAAGCTGCCGTTGTCGCTAGTAGCTCCCTAGCCTCGCAGGATCTGCCTCGGAAATGCCTCGTCATTTTTTCAATTTATCAACCACAAAAGCGGACTTGTTGTTGGTATAGAGAGAATTTGCACGCCCTCCGCACCCGGCCTGGAAAAGTTGAACTTCCATTCAAGTCGGTTTTTGTGCCCAAGGAGGAGGGAATTCATCACTACCCCCGTACTGCCGAGACCGCCACCTCGCAAATCCACTTCCTACCCTCTCCGGCTTGTTTAATCTGTAGGTTCCTCAAGACGGAGTCTCGGAGATCACTGGTGAGACATAACATCCCGCTCAAGATCCTAAGTCCCCCACCATTATCGAAACTGCGATCAGAAAGGTAGGGTTAGGGTGCCTGGGTGCCTGGATGTTTAACCATGGGGCCAATAATAGAGACCGCGCTAGCGAGTGTCGAGCAGATATGTAAGCCAGGCTGCTGGATCTAGCAAAGACTGGAGCAGCTTCATGTTGGATTGTTGGGTATGTATGTAAGGTCGCCTAGGCCCGCGGCATTCATACAATGCTAAACACGCCCCGTTCCGTGGCTCCTAACGCCGCAACGTGTAGCTGGACGAGACACTTGCGGCACGGCGTGATGTGACAACGGTGCAAGCCACCCGTCGTTTAATACTCTGGCGATTTCGGTCCACCTCATTTCGCTTTTTCTTGCGAATTCATTTCCTGGGAAGTTTGTTATGAGCCGGCCTTGACAATCACAGCGGCGTCACACCACCCTGGACTCCTACAGAGCCACGCAGGCCATGTGTGGACAAAGTCCGTTTTTGAATATATTCTAGGCAAGATTAGCCAGTGCTGGAGATGATGATGCCAATATCTTTGGCTTTTGTTTGCTTTGTCTAGGCGTCCAATGGGTGATGGATCAAGGGCTCATTGGTAGGATAAAACGTTTAGGATTCTGTGCCATGTTTGTTCTGCCGCGGCAGCGCTGAACAAGTCTGGCTTGAGTCCGGGGACGGCGGGTGGTGATAGCCAGGTGCCCAGATCATAGCCCGGTGCGATCTGGTCCGCCCAGCTTGCGCGTGACATTGTCGATAGGTACGTAATGTCGCGTCTGATCGTGAAAGCTTGCTAGCCTCCAACCACTGCCCCGGTACGCGCGCCTGTACCAGTAAGAGCTCTAACATCGACGCAATGCAGATTGGTCTTCCCCACTAGGAACAACTGTCATGGATGTAGTTGCATCTACTTGCAGGCGGGCCTTGCAGCTCTCAACCAGGATCCCCTCCCCGGTAGAGCCTGGACATGCAATTCACCGTGGCCCGTCAGAAATGGTGTCGTTATTTGAAGTGCCAGGGAGACTGGGGTTCCTGGTTGAATCAATGCACACACACCCATCGGTCATGGTACCCGTATATCACCGCTCCAGGGATTTTGACGAAAGAGAAGGTCGAGAGGGGAGACAACGGCCATGCATCGATACCTAGACACGTGCTTCCTTGATCAGTAGGTAGTAAGTCGCTATCACGTCAATGAGGTCTGCTGATGAAGCTTCGAAAAGTTCTTTCGATATTATGGTTCGTCGAGATGTGGTTCAAATTCGTTCTTATCTCTCATGGCAGGCAATGCCGCAATTGAGAGTGAGTAGCGGGAAATGTGAAGTGCAGCCACGGGTAGGGTAGAACAGGGGTATTCCGCTTTTCTGCGCACGCGATTATGCAAGGTCATGCGTGGCGTGGCCTAGCTTGGCTCTCGTATGGAAGCTTGGATTGGGCAAGAGTCGAGGTTGATGGCATTGTAGACTGGGGGAGTTGGAGTGTCAACAACATTTGATGCTGTAGAGATGTCGCAGGCAGACTGCACTAGTTACTGCTTATCCAGAATGGATGGATGCTGGACGGCTAAGATTTGCCTGTAGGTAGGTACGTTGGTGCCTTATTTGACTGCGCTTTTTCCAACTTAAGTTGATGCCTGAGTTCCAGCTGCCGTTGAACGTTCCTTCATCGGTTCCCAGCATCCGTAAGACGCACCTGGCTTTTTCTTGTTTATTTTTAATTAACATCCCAATGCAAGGCAAGAGCAGGTTGATGCACCAGGGGGTTTGCCTCACCAAAGCAAATCTCATTAATTATAGGTATCGTTTTATAACCTTTGCATCAACTTGGAACTCGCTCGAAAAGGCTCAAGTTTGCGAGCTTTTACCAATCACCTTGGGGGTGAGCGCAAAGAACTGTCTTGCGTCTTTACTCTGCAGCCCTGCCCTAGGCTTTAAACGTCTCTTGTCTTGTCTGCTTCTGTCTCACTCGCCCACCATCAGCATCAAGATCTCAGGGAGACCAGCTGCAATGCCATGTCATCCATCTATCTTGAAGGAGAATTGGCCGACCGAACCTTGCATTGATGCTAGGTGCAAATGATGCGCACCCGCATTCGAGGCCTCCAAAACTTTTGCAGTTTGCACTTTGGCTGATCAGAAAAAAGGGAAACATCTCGGATATCGACCAACTAACTAGCACCCTGGCCTCAGCTAATTACACAAGAAAGGTTCACAACTCAATGAACCGCTCGAGGGACCAAGACCTTGCAAGGACTAGCCAGGGTCAGCTACAGAAGGCTAGGCTAGGTCAAGCACCACCCAAAACCACGGACACGGGGCGCAACGACGATCTTCTGTTTCCTTGTCCCATCTCAGCTCTCCCACGTTGCTCCAGCGTAATATACGGGTACCTGGTAGGCTTAGTGGCACTCGACGTTCGTGTTTGATGGGCTCGCAGTTTGTTGTCGTCTCTTTTCTCTTTTCCTTCTGCAAGTCGCACGCTTGTTGCTTTTTAGGCTTCCCGAACCCAAGGCGGCTTACCGTGTCTACCTTAGCCAAGATTCTCCTCCTCTTTCTTTCAACTTACCTGCAGTAGATCCGCGGTCCACTTCGCGCCTCAACTAACCTAGTCGCCCACCACGACTGAGAGCCCTTGCACTCCCGTCTTCACTTGACGACCGGTGCGTTTGCTGGCATCTGCACCTGCACCTGCATCTACCACTCGATCGAGAACCAAGCGTGCAAGATACGTACGTGCTGGATGACGCTTGGGTAGAGACGGGCCGCACTTGATCTTGTGCGGGATCGATGCTGTAATTTGATCGGGTTACAGCAACCGTGCCCACGGCTACTGGCTATACTATGGCAATTCCCGTTGACCGCTCTAGTATGTCTCTAGGGCACCGGATCCTTGGGTGCTAGCCCGCGCCAGCCTCGGAACTAAACTGATGGGCGGTGTCGAGCTCAGTTTAGCTTTTTGGAATGCTGGCAGACATCCCAGAGCTTTTTCGACTTGAGGCCAGCTTCCCTCGCAGCCTTGGTGGCCTCGCGAGCGAGCGGGTGTTTAGTTCCATCACCTTGAAGCTCTAAAATGCGAGCACCAAATCTGACAGCTCGCTGCATTTCGTTTCAGCCTGTTACCGCATATGAGAAGCGGCAGGCAAAGTCTTGAACGAATTTAGCTCGATATCCGATTCGGAAGCATACCGACTAGGTAAACACAGAAGAAGAAAAATTGTCATGACGGCAAAGCTACCGGTAGCTCCCCGTCCTTTAGGACCCCAGTCTTCTAAGCCTTGCTATGGACTTGGCGCTGTGGAGTCTACATAGTACAAAGCAAGGGCATCTCAGCGTCTCGGTACGTATATGCCTCTGCGCTTAGTCTTCATGACCCCTGGTCAAAACGTTCCCCGGTACTATTCATCTTATCACCTTGAGAGAGAGAGCTTGTTCGCTGTTGGGCCCCAGCTCTAACCCTAGCTAGTCTCAGAAGCTAACCACGGCTTCTTTCGCTAAGGTGTTAACCATGGCAATTGCGGGACTTCTACTCTGGTCTCTGGATGACCAGCCAGCTCAAGGCCTGCATGGTTCCCGTACAAGAGCAAATAAAGAATACCACACAGTGTGGCTCTGGATTCCAGCAGCCCCATATCCTCGCTTCTCATAACTGATTTCTCTTGTTGGTGGTGCCAACCAGACAACTTACATCACTGGGCTGTTCCTGTGCCTGACGCAGCTCTGCCCTTCTTCTATCTCGGATACATACTTCTCTCCCTTTCTACTTTGCAAAAGCTCTACAGTTCGAGGCTACGCAGCTCGTTACCAGCCTTCTCGTCTATCGACGAGACCTTGTCTTTTACCGTCAAAGCCACCAACTGCCAGTTGCGTTTGTTACATCTCTCACATTTCATCTCACCCCTACACGATCCTTTCCGAGCAAGTGACGTGGGTTGCGAAATACAGCAGAACCAATAGTTGGAATTGCGAGGCGAGAGGATCCTCTGAGAACGTGACTCGATAGCCACGCATCATCAGCCATTCAGAACGGGAAAGTCTCTCTGAAGTGTATGATTTGCTGGCTTACCTGCACGTTGAGATATATCCCTGCCCACAGTCTCCTTCCTGCAACTGCACTTACGTCGTTCACCTTGTTCAACGACCTGCTCACAAGTGAGCTAAGCTGAGTTGAACCGAATTTCACGTATTATATCCACCAGGACGGTCAACGCTGAGACGCTTGGTGTGTTGATCACAAACTGGTTAACGTGCTGTTTAACCATTCATCGGACTCGATAAGACGGCGTCAGGCCCCCATTTCCTGCATCCGAGCTTGACAAATTTGAAGTTGTCGCTTACAGAGGAGTGAACCAGTGCTCCCAATCTAATTGTTACGACTCACTTGCTCTCCTTTGGAAACTCTCCTTTTGAGAGTTGCAATAGTTCTACCTCTCATTTGGACTGTTTGGGCTGTCAGTCCCATCTAGTCCACGGACACAACATACCCAATCTGGCGATTCAGTCGACAAGCCTGTGGTCGCAGGCGCAACCTTCTCAGAGCAGGCCTGGTTCTGCCACAACAGACTCAACCGGCGCATCTCCTAATTCGCCGCGGACCCCATCGACTCCAACTTGGCCTTCTCAAGACTTGTCCCTACCGAAACCGAGCGTGAACCAGGACAACAAACTACCATCCTTAGCTGGGACCGGAGAGGGTCAATGTGCCGGCCCTCGCGGCCAGGTGTGCACAGGCGATCTGGTCCCAATGTCGCATACCGGACCTGCGTCTTGCCATGCTTCGCGCCGCTCTTCGAGGTCACCGCAGGGAGACGAACAAGTCTCACCCTCCTCGATTCGGCACGGACAGCTTGATGACCGAGATTTGCGTCATGATGCGAGCAATGTCCCGTACACGAATGGTGAAGACAGAATTCAACAGGTTCCCCAAAAGACTCTTGGTGTTCATAATATCCTCAACCCTCTAGAGCCGCGGTTACTGGTTTCAGGAGGCAACGGGCCTCTGCCCCCAGCGGCTCGTCCTTCTGATGCCACAATTCCTGGGCCTTTTTCTGGAGCACGACCTTTCCCGGCTGGTCAGCCTGCGTCAATCTCTCTTCCGGGTACACCAATTGGCCCGATGACACCTCTTGGAGGTCCTTCATCAGAACGCGGCTCCCCAACAACGGCGTTCCCTTTTCCTGCCGTTAACAATATGAGACCGAGAGCCAGCCCAACTCAACATCCTCGAGCTATCAGTATGAGCCATGGCCCGCCGTCTCGCGATTTAGATGCTCGTCTGCCTTCGTCGCTACTTGGCGCATCACCTGCTAAGCGACCGTTTGAAGAGGTGACGCCAGAAGACACCAGATCCCAGTATCCCAGCTTACATCCTCCGTCTGGGATACCCACTGGCCCCTCTTCATCAATGTCGGATCCAGGTAGGTCGCTCTCCCAGGCGGCAATGACTTCTCCTGGAACGCAGGCTCCCCTCTCTGCTTTACCCCCCAGCAACGCGCCAGGCCGCCAGCAGCCACCTGCAATGCATCCGCAAACGCCATATCCTCCTAATATGCAGGCTGGTCGACCGTTTCCCAGCCCTGGTCCTAGTGAGAGTGCGTCACCATGGTCGGAAACAATACGAAGGCATGGCATGGGAGGGTCCCTTTTCGGCGTTGAGGGACAGCAAGCTTACATGACACTCCCCGGAAGCGAGACACCGATACCCGTTCATATGGATTTCTCTCAGGCGTCGAAGAAGGCAGATGAGAAGAGGCAGCGGAACGCCGTGGCGTCTACAAGGCATCGAAGGAAGAAGAAGATTATGCAGGAGGAAAACTCTAAACAATTACAAGAGCTTCGAGAAGAAAGGCGACTGATGGAAATGAAGATTGACGAGTTGGTGCAACAGCGGGACTTTTACCGTGAGGACCGAAATCGGCTACGAGACATTGTTGCACAAACGCCTTCGATAAGTGGTCTCGCCGTCGGGCCTCCAAGTCCCACATTTTCAACAAGCAACTCTTACGCAGACACTGGATCTATGGCATCAGGGCCCCCTGGATCCATGGGTTATGGGGGTGAGTCTTTGTCGAACGAACGTCCGACCCAACGCCGTCGAACCGATGACCACCCAGAGTACTCTTTACCGCCCTACGGGTCCCCTGCGAGCGGACATCCGAGCGCATCTCCTGGCGCGTTACCGTCGATGCCAATTCCAGGTTACCACGCGCCATCACGGCCATCGTCTGCTGCATCTTCAGTAAATAGTGAGAGGCTGCCGCCATTGAGAGTAATGGAAGGCCGGCCACCTGGGCCACCCCCTGGTTCAGGCCAAGTGCAAGAGCAGGATCCTCGCACTGGTCAATGGGTTTCAGTTCAGCCTCGAGTAACGGAAACTGGCTGGGCGACTAGAGATACTCATCGAAGGCATTGATGATATGGGCAACGAAAGCTTATGATCTTGTGTTGCGCTATATGGCGATCAGTGTCCTCCTATACTATATAACATCGGAGTAGTTCAGGTTTTTGGTCAGGATTGGGTGACTAGCGGGTGGGACTTTTGGAAGACGCATCTGTTGGGCAACCGACGAAACTTTTTATTGCTACTTTTTAATGTCTTCCTGGCTTCATTTCCTTTCTTTCTGCTTGATTGTATGTTTTTTGCATGCGCAGGTTGCCCTTTGTTGCGAAAGGCGGAAGGTGAAGCGATATGTTTATGTTTGCTGCGTACGTGTTTCCTCGTCCTTGAAATTTTGGACGGTCCCAGGTTATTACAGTAACTACCCAACCCCAGATCGTTATGCTTGTTTTGCTCTTTTTTCTGTTATAGAACAGGTTCAATGGCCATGGATGCTATATGAATTTCAGCGTTCTTAGAAGAAGGAAGCGAGGAGAAAAAGTTGGAATTCCTGGATGCTTCTGCGATATGGATTGATTCAAGATTGGAATTGTGATTTACTGAGGTTTGTGAATGTTGTTCAGCGGGGAGTGATTTGGGACAAGACAGGAGTTCTCTAGGCTTTTTTGTTTTCCTATATTCTTGGGGAAACTGCTTTTGGAAGCCAAAGTTGGCTGATACCCTGGCTCTTACAGCCTATGGATTAAAAGCACCTAATTACTATACATGCTGTAACATCTAGAGTTGGTAATACTATATGTAGAAATTAAGAATATAACGAATCTTGCTGATTAAACCCTAGTCTTAAGGCAGAACTATGCGAGTGGTGGCTCTGATGTAGGCCTTTTTACTTCTAATCATTGAAATTTGTGAGACAATTAAGACTAGAGGAAGAACTGGTAGTCAAGCGGCGTAGTTCTGAGAAAAGATGGTCCTGTATATATATAAGAAAGCAGGGCAGCAACTTGTTCAGCTAGGTAGGTGATGAGTCGTGTGGATAGAGAGAATTATGCATGCTTGGGTGTGGAAGATGATTGTTTATCATGGTTGCTTGTACTGAATAGCTACAGTGCGTAAGTAATGTGTCTGAAACGCCTGGGTTTATCCCCTCTAGTTGTTCCTGGCTCGCCTTGCTTGAGGCTGTGGACAAAGACAACTTATGCAGAGGGATGGCGTTGGTGACCTGGCTGTGATGGCTGTTGCATCAGCGGCAGTTGGACCAACAGGAATACGTCCAAGCACAGGGTTATGTTTGAGTACATGCATACAACATACATATGCATGTGATTTTAATTTATGTATGTATGTATATATGCATGCATGTTTTCTTCTGTTGTGTTACGCCGATTCAAGAGGGGAGGAGGGTGTACAGATGTTGTCACATCCTCTAATCTCGGAATTTAACCGGGGGTGAAACAACCAAATTGTGAAAGAATGAATACTACGTAGTATGGCGGCTAGCGGCTAAGGTGCATCGACTTCCTCTTTTGTCATATTATATGCATCGAGTTGAGAGTGATTTGCATTAGATCACATCTCTTCGAGCAGGGGTTCTTGTTAGCTGCTTCTGGGCTGAATTTCAGACTCCCAGTTGGGCAGCCATATTTAGATGACTTTCATGCCCAATCCAAACTAATCTCGCTTTACCTTTCTAAACTACGTAGACAAGCCGTGGAAATATCGATTTTTTGCCATGGGAAACTCGTAATTCGTGATATATCATTATACCCGCATTTTATTCCCCACACACAATGCACTGTGATCGCGCTATCCCGCGTTGTTGGGTTTTAATCTATCGTGCCTGAACCCAAATCTGAATCCTTTGACCTTTCTAGCATTATCCTGGTAATTGACTGGCGTGTTTTGTCCAATCTTAAAAGAGGGCACGCACTGTACGTTTGATCCACGGGTGGACATTTGATACATGAACAGCCCCCATGCTAAGCTAAGCTACATGTATGCCATGCTTATTTCTTTTCTTTCTTCTTTTCTTTTAAATCTGCAGCTTTACCTTGACACATCACATATGCACGAGACCTAACGCAAGGAAGTCTCGCAGCTAGCCGCAGTCAACTGACGATAGCTTTAGTGCATTCAACGGCGGCGACAACAACGCTAAGGCAACCTGGGACAATCTTTCATGTGCCGTTTGCCTCTCCTTTGTCTCCTGATCTTCATTCCGCTTCTAGCCTGGGGGACCTGACGATCAGGTGGCGTGACTCTTCAGACTTGAAGAGAACAATACCCAATGCTGTTACTCAACATTGAGTTGTATGTCGTATTAAAGCATTTGGGATCTCCCCTAGACTTCTAGTTATTGTTTCGGTGCCGGTTTTCCAAAGATCAAGCCTATTCATGACCTTAGCTCAACCATCTTTCGATATGCTTCGGTGTCAATCTTGTCCAATACTACCTATTCAAGGATTCTTTTCTTTTGGAGGAACTGAATCTGATCTAACCTCTAGGGTGCAATGATTATCAGGGGCTTGCAGAGCTGGGGTTTAGTCGATTACCAAACCTTGCACATCCAAGCTGTTAACTGATATGGCCTGATCTCTCGAATGTCGTGTCATCTTCTTGCCAAGTCGTGTCTTCATCGTCAACATTTCTGATAACAAACCAGGTATGTTTTGCTGTTTCAGGCAATCCGTGGGTTAAAGATTGAGTTTAAGGCAGTAGATAAGCTTGCGATGACGTTTCAACAGTTTCATAACCCTTGTACGCGAGACTGTGGTTGCGACGCTGAGTCGACAAAAGACACAACTGCTTTTTCATGTGAACAGTACTTGATTAAGCTTTCAAGCCATCACTCTAATCGGTGCCAAGTAATCTCTATAGCTTCGTGGATATTTGTTAAATTTCAAATCTCGCGGCCACGCCTATGGTTCAGTAACAGAGGCGGAAGAACTGTCGAGAATGACCTTTCGCATCACAGTCAAACTAAATAAGCTTCAATGTAGTTATACCCTTCAAGCCGAAGTCAGGGAAGCCCATTAGTAATCACACAGCAGTTTTTTAATACAAAAAGAGGCATCATGGCTACATAGTAATAGCCAGACAACACAATAACCTCTCCGCCAGAGCTTTTAACAGCATCAAGATAAATAAAAACACCTTGGTAAACCATATGTTCAAAATAAATAACTAAACAATCTTAAATTAAATACTCACCTTGAAGGTTAAAGGAATAGATCCTGTGTTCTCTCCAAATGGAACAAGATATTTTCAAATATTCTATTGTCATTGTGTTCAAATCACTTGTGTTCAAGTAAGATGTGATCTTCTGTGTCTTTCCTGACACCCACGTGCACTCCGCCAAAACCTTCGACAGGTTGACTTTTCGTTCCAACAGACTTCAACATAGCCCTCTAAGTCACTGGATGACTCAGTCGTCAGTGGTTGTTGTTAGGTTGGGTTGAGTTGAATTGTCACACGGATAGAACAGCAGGCAGCAATTCAAAACTCTTGGAGGGAAAAGCCAGATATAGAAGCTTAAATAGTTACTATGCAGCACCAGGCCAATGATGCGTATAATATAGGGGGAAAACTGTATTTTTTGTTATTGGTTATTGTGTACGGATGATGCCATTGAGAGGCGTGTAAAGTTAGATAGGTAAGTACTACTATAGTTGTTCTATTGTACCTTGTTCCCAGTTGGTGTAAGTCAAGCCACGTCATAAAGTATCGAACAGCCACGTGTGGCTGGGACCTTCCAACTAACCAGCAAGCTCCAAGCTCGACATCTGGCCTCGAGCATCACAACATTAAATAGGTGCCAACACCCCGCGATCAACATCACATCAAGTTCAGACTCAGCGCATTACGACCTTGGCTCTCTCAACTGTTCTCTCAGTCTACCCATATCGTCAATCAACATAGAGAGGCCTTACCTCATCGCCATAACGTCATGGCCCCGCCCTTCCCTCGCTCGAGCATCGAACTCGACTATCCCCTCTATGCCGTCGACTTTGACCCCGAAGATTCAACTCGTGTAGTCGTAGGTGGTGGAGGCGGTGCTAGTCGGTCTGGTGTCGGAAACAAGATTGTTAGTTGGATCCTGCGAGACTACAACACATAGCAGTGGACTAACCAGAGGCACAGACTGTTCTCGAGACAGTTTCGCAGCAGGAGCTCCGTACAGCCGGAGAGATCAACCTTTCTCGTGATGAAGACAGTGTCATGTCCCTCGCAGTTGGCCCTCACAGGGGCAAGAACACATATCTCTACGCCGGTGTGAACTCAAGCCCCGACAGCATCGCAAAGGGCAAAAATGAACATCTTCGAATCCTAAGCGTCGATCAGTCTAGGTCGCGCGCCTCCGTTGGAACCAAGACACCTGATGCCAATATTACAGAGGTGTCGCGTACCTCTCTCTTCCAGAACCCCGATACCGATACATATCAGCGACTATTGCGCATTGCGGGAACGACCGGTGCTGTAGCTACAGCAATGGGCAAGGAACCCCAGCTTGCGATTTTCGAGGCTGCTGGGGCTGCTGCTAAGCTGCGCGGCATTCTAGGACTTCAAAAAGAAGCTGAGGATCTGGATATCGTGCAGACAGGAGAAAACGAGTTCCAAGTCGCCTACTGCTTCAAGTACGAGCTGTATCTCGTCAACATCACTGCCAAGGAGACCAGCGAACCGCAGCTAGTGTACACAATGCCCGACGACCATGGCGAGCGACCCGTTTTTCGAGCGATTCGATATATGAGCCCCAACTTCCTTGTAGCTGCGTCCAATCTCCCCAAGCGAAGCGGAGTCGTGGTGCAGGCATATAGATTACCCAAGGCAGGCCAAAAAGATGCGAGATTGTCTATCAATGCCCGCATACCAAGGAAGATCTCTGCAACTGCTCTGGCCTTGGCCAACCTATCGCCTCCAGCTTCACCCACTGCTCCACTCGGCGACACGCAGTTTATTATCGCAGTTGCAGGCCACGATTCATCGATTTCCCTCTACACACTTGATCATACAACAGGTGGCTCTGTCGAGCTGCTATCTAAACTATGGCACATGTCCACACTCAAAGAGGTTCATGGAAACGACAACATTACTGGCGTGGCTTTCTCACATTTCGTGACCCCAAAGACCACCGCCCGTCAACAATTCATTAAACTCGCTAGCACTTCTCTCCAAAAGACAGTTGCTGTTCACAGTATTCCCCTGAAGAAGCACCTCGACAAGTCTCCCCGCAGCAAGAATGCCCCCCCTCGTCCTGTTCGCTATGTTACAGCTATCCAGTCGCGCGGCATTTCCTCCCGCCCTCTGGCTATTACAATGGCCGTTTTTGTGCTCATCATTGCCCTTGTCGGGCAGACTATTCTGGAACTAAATGGTGTAAACCGTCCAATTCTCCAGGCACACAAGTTTTTCCCCTCCTGGTACGGCACTCTACGCAACCCCGAGCATCCCCCCGCCGCGTTACTCAACGACGAGTTTCTCGCCAAGCTTGCCGGCCGAGATGTCGCGAAGACTGCCACTGGTGAAACTCTTGTGGTATATGAGGGAGATGTGCCCCCCGCGACAGCAGGTGGCGAAGACGGTCAGGTTCCAGAGCTCAAGCTCGACGTCCATGAACCATCGGTCCATGGTCCCGGCAAGACTTGGGAGGAGTTGGGCGAGGAGCAAAAAAAGGCCTGGAAGGCTCGCCTCAAGGAGGCTGGCGCCTGGACACAAGGAATGGGCGAGAGTGTGTTCAAGGGTATCCTGTTTGGCGAGATTGCCGGCGCTGTTGGCCGAGCTGTTGGCGGTTAAGCTTGTTGTCTTGAAACGAGTGACGCCAGAGCTTTGCAGAGCCAAACATTGTATCATTAAATCATGCTGTTTTATGTATTGTAGATGATGGCTAGGGAGTCTCTTCTGGGGTATGGTTTGCGGTTTTTGGTCCCCCATGTTTTGGGGGATAGCAATACAAATAACGCCCGTTATTTGTGTAATCGAGTAGTCAATGTATTTGAACATCTGAACAAGCTGATATCGTCTTCCGGCGAAAGCAGCAATTCCATGGGACGACTTGTTACATCAATATCCAACATCTCACCTTGGAGCAGTCAGCCCAGATATGCCGTCTTAGCTCAGACATTCAGTAACATATAAATGAGGCTTTAGTCTCTTGCCTTCGGTATTGCGGCTCTTGTGTTGGCCCAAAGCCTTTCGTCAACCTTGAGTGTTCTTGGTGTTGTTAACTTGTTCTAGAGAACCACGGTGCTGAAACGATGGGCTTACGTGACACGACTATGACCCTCCGTTGCCTTATCAGGAGGCTCGGATGTTCTCAACGTACCAATATAATTATGAGACTAGCAGTCGTTGTGGTTGTACTGCTACAAGTGTATATCATTGTGATCGTCCGGAGCATCAGCAGCCCCTTGCAGGCTGCGTCTCGTGAAATCCCAAGATCAGAAGGGGCTAGTCATCGGCTCGTAACTCTTCAAGCTTATATAGTCAATCAAAGAAAATAGAGTCAGTTTGGAGGTCCTGATAATGGGTGACGGGTTGTTGACTGGGTGTTTGGACGTACTGTATGTTAGCAGACCAGAGGTTAATGGTGATCACACAAGATTCCTTGGTATCGAAGTGCGAATCCTTTATCTTTGAATATGTGCAACTGATTCAATGCCAAGTTCAAGACCTTATGGAGAATACTAAGGCATGTACTGGCTCACAGTCGTATCTGCTGAAGGGGTGAATGGGAATCCTATTGCGTCTGAATTGAGAGCATCCCATCCACTATGAAATCAAGAATAGGGGAAACGTTCTGATATAAGCATGCTGCAACATCTTTTCCCGTTCTGATTAACCCCATGCCCTACTTGTACTGGCTGCACCAGCTCAGTAGGTACTATAACTATCGTCCGTTTCTCCTGTTGCTCTTGGGAATCTCCAAGCCTAACGTGCAGAACCATTTGGATAGTTAAATTTATGCTACTTCGTGTACTTCGCTGTTCTCTTAGTGTTTGTGATTCGGCTTTAGAGCAAGACCTGGGCGTACCACGGACTGCCCCGTACTTGGAGGCAGACGACATCGGTCAAACAGATGCACTCTGTAACACTTACATCTTGACTCTGTGAGTCGAACCTCAGTTATTTCCTCATTCTATCTGCCATATCATACACGCTACGTCCATCGTCCTATCATTTCCTCGAGTTGAATTCAACCGGTGTGCTCCCCAACCCCGGCTACTACAAGAATTCAACCTTTACGGTCAGGATCATCTTGCCGTAAATCGGCCAATACCAGACGGTACAAAAACCTTCTTCTCATGTCTTGCAATAGGGGCTCGATCATTTGCACAACCCTATGAAGAAGCTTAAAGCATGACTTTGACTCAATTTGGGTAAAGTGAGGCGCTGGGCTTGACATGCCAGGCTGAGCAATTTCATTTAGTTGCCCAACATCAAGATCAGATACAGGAAGTAGCAGCTTGTCACTTAAAAGAGTCTCCGAAATGCAACAGGCCTTTAGCTTTGCAAGGCAAAACAATGATACTATGGCTCAAGATGAATGGCTCAGACAATGTCTCGGAGTGTTTTTGAGCTCTTTCCACGCAATTAGCCTACCTGTTGATTAAGCAAGCAACATCGATGGACTCCCGCGTTCCAGTCAAGGACGATCAGGGTATCATCGAGTGTTGATCGTAACTCAACGTCATCACGTACGAGCCCGCGGCCGTCATTGTATCAGCACTTAGACATGGTAAGTTTACGCCGCAGGTGGGTAGGTCTGGCCCAGGCACTGAACTTGTCAACGCCGTTCGGAACGGCCAGGCCGATAGGAGGCTTGTAAAGGGCAGCCCTCAACGTCCGCTTGCGAAGTTTACTCGTTAGCTCAAGATGGCTGGCTCGTCTTTTCAGAACCAACCGTCTTATGGATAACTTGAGCTGCTATGATTGGTACATGTTCGAGATGGCTTTGCTCTGATTCGATTTCTTGGGCATGATGAAACCAAAGTTTGGACCAAGGCCTGTGGCGTCCCCGGATCAGGACGAATCTCCAAAGCTAAGTGTATAAGCCAGAATGTACGATGAACTGATGCTGCTGTCAGAGTTGTTGTTGCTGTCAGAATTGTTGTTGGTGACCAATGCTACACTACAATGGATCACGATCGAGGCTTGAGGAATGACGCTGCTTGATTGCCGAGTCTCGCGTGTTTACAAGATCAAAGCGTCGTCCATTACACACACGATGGAGACGCGCTTTTGCGAGGAGTGTCCCAGACATGAAAGCCAAGGCTTTTGTTCTCGCCCATCTTGGGCAAGGTTTCGGGATTTAGACAAATTTTGCACGGAGGCAACTCTCCGTGATTTACAAGAAATATCATTAGATGGATTATTAATGAACATGACTCCGACGGAGAGACTTCGAAAATGGGCAACAAAATAGTGAGCTGAAACAAACAGCGCTCAACTTTGTGGCATGAGTCTTGAATAGGGAAATCCCCTTTTGGCAATGTTTTAGCCTTTCCCTTGTCGCCATGGATCAAAGAGGCATCAATGAAATTGACAATGGATGACAGATGGATACGATGTTCATGAATAGCCTGGCCCCTGCAGGGTCAGCCCTTGTTGGAGAACCCTGACTTTGCTTCTTGGCGCCGGCAAGATTCAAGCCGCCAGCAACGTCTATGATTCGATCCAGCCCGAGATTTGTGCTGGGTAGTTTTATTTGTGGTTGGACTGCCCTTTGTTCTGTGTAGGTGTGGTTCAAAGAGGCTTGAATCATGTTGATGCGTTTGCATAGTACGAGTTGCAAAATGCAAGATGCACCACGACAAGAAAGGAAAAAGGAAACAGACATTGGATGGGCATTGGGGTTTACCCCTGTCAGTGGCGAGGTTTTGGAATTCCATCCACATTCCACAGGGCTCCCGACTAGTTGGGCCGATCTGTTGATGTGCAATTAATTGCAAGGTGATATCCGTGACTGACATCCCCTTTCCTAGGAATGTCTCTATCGTGTGTTCTCGAATGGATAACCTGTTAACTGAAGACTCGGTCAGAGACTACAATAGAGAAATGCATCTCGGTGACAGACGTAGCCGTCATGGTTGGCTGACGTGATGGCTCGGC
The DNA here is from genome assembly GCA_014822075.1 of Fusarium buharicum. NCBI lineage: Eukaryota > Fungi > Ascomycota > Sordariomycetes > Hypocreales > Nectriaceae > Fusarium > Fusarium buharicum. The sequence continues at coordinate 20,659 of JAATHB010000079.1, forward strand.
ATTGACGATCTCCCCAGCCCAGCCCAGCCCAAGGGGTCTTTTGATAACCACTCCCATTGCCCGACCATCATCCACCAAAAGTCCAAGTCTGGCCATCACGGCACATTGTTAACGATTCAGAGCCTTCCACAATAAAAACGTGTCACGGAGGAACATGTCTTTTGGGTAAGTAAAAAAAAGGGCAAAGGGAATAGTTGGAGACGATAGTACCCGGCGCCAAACGGGATCTTCCCTGTCTGGGACAAGGCTTGGCTAGACCCCGTAAACTAATCCATCCTTGGAAGACACGACACCAGCCCAGCCAGGGGTGGAACGGCTCCCGGGACCAGGTTTGAAGGACTCTCACCGGTTTATGTATACCGGGTACCCATTTTGAGAATGGCTTCTGCTCATGCTTTGCTTTACCTTCACGGCCATTTATTAGAGTATTTTCAAGAGGCGTAAGTGAAGAGACATCAACGGGTTTGTATACAGAAGTCTGAGTCGATGTCAAAGCGCACAAGACGGCTTGAGTCTTGGACTGCTGCAGGGGCACGGCAGAGTAGGGCAAGCCAAGACGAGACTGGCAGCAGTAGAGAGCTGTACTGAGACATTGCGATGTTAAGAGCTTCCAATGAAATAAGGGCATATCTTGAGCTAGATGTTAACTGGAGCGCCTTACTTTTATTGTATTGGTTATCTTTCAAGTGATATGTCCATCTTACTAAGTCACTCATCTGCCTAGCTACGCAGCTATATGCTTAGTTACTATATATGGTGATACCATCATGATAGTAAGAAACTTGGAACGTTACAACAGCCATAGAGTTACATGTCCAGTACTTAAAACAAAGCATCCATTACCTGTCAGAATCATACCATTAACCTCATCTTAAGTTTCCTAGAGGCGGCATATTTCCAAACTAGGAATATGACGGCCCGAAGCTGCCAGATCTCACCAGCCACACACCTTGGGCGATCACAGCGAGCGGGAGCTAAGCAGATCATTGCCTCGGTCAAGCAAAGGAAAAAGAAAGCAAGAGGAAGCCCAGCTTGAAATCAAGGCTTTGGGTGTTTGTGATACTCTACAGTGGGATGCCACGCAATCGGTCAGGATTATACGGGTACAGTGAGAGAAATACTAGAGTGGATGACGAATGATATTAGACACCTTCTAGATGTGGCAAATATTGTAGGAGCTTTGTAGCAGTTGATATCGTGGGGTAAGCTATTAAGCGTGCCATGAGTCAAGTCAAGCTCAGGAGTTATGGAGACTACTTTCAGACTAGAAATTAATTGTTAATCGCAGGCCTTGAAGCAAATTAACTGCACCCGAAAAGGTCTATATCGAGTTTCCAGAAACATGGACTAGGCTGTGGTTATGTTAATGCATCCCACTCCGATGCAGGGTAGATGGTTTTGGTTTGGTACCTTGCATCCCCTCTAGTATTCCCATCAAACTGCCATGTGTTTACTGACAACCTTACCATTGGGCGCATAAATACAAGCCGGAAGCCTAAATTTGTGGTTCGACATGGTTACCAGAGAATGCGTGTCTCAGAGATGCAGCTGGAACATAGAGTGGGAGGTCAGTGGGATGGTCAGCTGGCGCTAAGTCACAGCGGGGGAAGACTTGCGAAAAAAGAAAGAAAAATTAAAGAGAATCGACAAACACCGTGGATTTGGGTCGAGATATGCCCAAAAGGGGAATTGGAGTTGATCGCCAGAAAAAAAAGGTTTCGAGTCTCAAGGTTCCTGACCTGACCAGACCAGACCAGACCAGGAATTGGAGATAAAATAGCCACCAACAACGGTTGGGATCGAAAGCGGGACGATCGAGAATCCCAATCCAGTCCAGTCCCGTTGGTCTGGGTCTCGAGTATGTAATCTCAGGGTCCGGGCTCTTGCTAGGTCGTGGACGATGCGATTTAGAATTCGACGCTACCAGAGGAATTTGCCTGGGGGATTGGGGATGGTCAGCAAGGGGGGAAACGAACGGCACGGCACCTAAACTGCATAGGTAGGAGAGTTTGTTTTGAGTTGATCGCTGAGTTTGGACGCGATTCAGTTGCACCCTTTGATTGACGCCTTGAAACGGGCTGGACTGAAGTAAAGGGGAATGAGGGGAGTAGCCGTTGAGTTACAGTTTTGAAATATGGATATAATGAGATGATCCACAATGGGCGGTTTGTCAAGCAGGTTCAGTTATTGCCCAGCTGTTGAGGATGGAGATACGAGACTGAGTTGGGCAGGGCTGAGTGAGATACACGAACTGATCCTTGTGGTTCCCCAAGGTGTAATTAACTCTCATGATGACTTGGGTACCTTTGTATTATTAGATTAAATCAACATCAGAATTGGAAATCGATATCGAAGATAGAAACATGGCCATATCATAGCCGCGATAGTAGTCAGTCAGTGGTGAAGGTGAAGTGTCCTGGACAAAGAGGAGGGACCTCGATGGCCCTGGTTTCCACTTCTTCATCTGGCCAATCGACCTGAAGCTAATGCGGTGCAGCAATGGCACTAAGCCCAGCTAAGAACAACCATTACCTGGAGTGGTGGTGACGGCATTGAGCCAGCCTGACCAGGATATGGCCCTCTTTGTATTGAGACTTCTTTACTTGAGACTTGCGCAGCTATGTTTTGAATAATGTCACTATCACACAAGGAGTATCTTTCTAGTTACGCGACTGAGAAGCCAAATACAAAAACCAATTAAAATAAATATGTGCGCTGGTTGCCCATAGTACAGATACCGAGCCTCCGAGCGCGCCTTGAAAAAAGGTGTGAGCGGGCGTGTGCAGGGATGGATGAATGAGGGACGAGGACCAGCCAAGCTGCGCTCCCTGGCGAGGCGGCCAAAAGGTGAAGGGAAAGGGCGGGAAGAGAAACTATGAAAAGTGGTCTTTGTTAGAGGTGCCCGGTGTGAGTGTGTGTGACAATGACATCTTGGGCGGCCTCGTGGCATCTCCGCATCCAACTTCCAAGGAGCGAGCCAGCCGGCCAGTGTTTGTAATTATCAGACACGATACAACTGCTTAACATTCTTTTATACATTTATCGTGGCATCAAGGGGGCTTTATATCTACTCAGTAGACTATTCGTATACATCTTATTGTTTCGGGTTGGAACATTGTCTTTTGACGGTGTGTCGTCGAGGTTGTTAATGAGGTGGAGTGGGAGATCCCTTGACAAGATGAGACCCTGTTACGGTAATATGCGGATACATACCCCCCCTGCCGCCGACTTTCTTCTCTACAACATGTCTCTACCCTACTCTGTATGAAGCGATTCTCTTGTGTTTAGTCGTATTGTCTGTCATCGCAAGTTTCTGACTTTTCGTTCGCGACTGATAATAAACTTTCAAATTTGGAGAAAAATCGCACCATTTTCTAGTCCTGAGGGGTTGATCAGTCAGTCAGTCAGTCACTGACAGCCCACCACCACTACTACCACCACCAACATCATCATGCTCCTCCAAGTCAAGTTGTTCCATACTTGCACGGTATCCACCACCTTGCCATGCATTTCATGTTCTCAGACATTCACGCTGCAGCCTGTCAAAGTGCACGTTGAATCATATAGCTCATCCTTGAGCCTTATGAACCTGAACCCCCTACTCGATTATGCGCAAACCAAAAGGAGATCTATCGTCGCCCTCCAAAGCCAAGACGACAGGCAGATTGCTACTCCGTACATAGAAGCAGAAATCGAAGCCCTTGGCCATGCTGGCACCCGCAAGTACCCGGTACCGTGCCTGGGCGTATTCTTTTCCCCAACCAGACTAGGGGAACAAGGATGAGGGGGGCTTTCAAAACGACGACCAGGACCTTTGCTTCGGTGCCCTCTTTCTCTCCCCGACTCGATGGAGACTTGGGGCCAATGATCGTGGTCAATTTTGAAAGGTCTCGTTGTTGTGCAGAGCGTGTCACGTTTGTTTTGCTTGTTTGTCGCAGGTTTCTCTCTCGACGAGGCCAAGATGGTTCATGTACGGGAGTACCTTTGGGCTACCCGTTTGAGGCTTGACAAACGCCTTTGATCTTCTCAACTACCCCACTGATTTGCAGTGCATCCTGGGCATCAGATATACACCAGGGCCTGAACGAATAACATGTCTCGTCGTAGAAACAACTTTGACATTGACAGCTCGTGAAAAGAAATTATATATTCCATGCGCCCTGAAGACAGAGCAACGTGGACGATGTCAGCCTGTTGTTATTAGCTTTAATCAACGCTCACTCTGTTTCTATTCCTCCAAGGCCGTGCGCTGTTGAACACTCTGATGTTCGGTGTCTTTTGTTTCACCTGTCGCCAATCCCAGACACGATTGGCATCCGTGGGTACGTACGCACGCGCAATCATTAAAAGCAGCAGTTCAAGAGAGAGGTTGATGAAAGAAAGAGGTACTCCATACATATGGGAATTACTGCAAGGTAAAGAGAAATCATTCTAGCGGCCGTCCAACGACGGATAAACGCCCAGTAGTCCATGCGGCCACCGCCTCAACTTTGACCTGAACCAAGAGGAGGGCTGAAGGGTCGCCACAAAAACCTACCTGCCACACTGGGCTGAAATCGCATCACCTACGAAGAATTGACAAGGACTCTCTACTAATGTAAGCTGAGAATGATGAGCGAACAAGTCAGAAGTAGGAGGACAAGCTTAGGCAGAGAGATTGATTCATATGGCGGTATGGTTACGTACCTTACCAGACAGAAGAGGCATCAAGACGGGAGCAACCACCACCACATCAATCAAGGCTGTGTGAGATTCGCCCAAGCCTCAGGGTTCTCGAGAGACAGACCGGTCAGGTACTGTATACGGATCCAGTACATTTTAGGGCTAGCCTGTCTCTTGGCTCAGGCCCAGGCGCCCTGCCGACGCCCGTCCATGCCCCCGTCGTCTCTTCCTGCTCTAGTGTGACTCTGCCTTATCCACTACAAGTTCCTTGGACTTTGTCGACGTGGTGAGCTCGCGAGAGAGAGAGAGGGAGAGGCAGATGTTCCATTGAAACATGTTGGAGGATGAGTGGTAGAAATGTTGAATCTTATGGCAGGGTTAGCACGCAAGTTAGAGTTTGACAGTTGACACTGGTCTGGCTTTTGACTGTGCTTGTGCCTGGATTTACACTTTGGGTTGAGTGTTGTACGGTCCCTTGAAAGTAAAGTCTTGGTGATATTGAGGTGGTTTATTGGATCATTCATTGATGTCAACACCCCCCTCTAGGTAGTTGGATGGTCCCTCCTCTTTGCCGTCACACGCTCGCTGACTTGTGAGGACTTCTTTTTTCTTTTCTTTTTCTTTATACTCACTGTAGGATATACTCTGAATGTTCATCACCCTAGCCACTGAATTCATCATCAAGACCAAGATCAACATCAGTGTCATTTGGCCCTATTTGTCTTCATCTTCTTTTCTGGGCTCTCTCTCCACCAAGCTGCAACTCGGCAGTCGCCCTGACCCTTGTGCACCAGCTCTGCCAGCCTATTACAATTGAAATCTAGAGGTGGAGGGTGTGGTTTAGCTACCTTAGCACGGCTACCGAGCAAAAAGTATCAGGTACAAATGTTAGCTTTGGCTTGTCCTTGTCCTTGACCGTGACCAGGGTGGGCTCCCGGCGCCGCCAAAATTCCACACCACACATTACCTACCATTACCATTACCACCTTAGGACCCCCCAACCCAAGGCGCTTGCGACCTTTTCACCAAAACAACACCGCCCTGGGTCGACTTCGCTCCCCTCTCCCCCAGACGGTTTTGACGACGATCCTAGCGATTTTCCTTTTTGCTTCTATCTTATATTTACATTTTTTCGCCTTGAAGGGAATCCACGTTATCAGCAAACGGCGAGTCGATACTTTGTCTATCTACCTACATATTGAACCTAGACTCCCGGCAAAGACGCAAGCTTCGACGAGATACTGACTGAATCACGCTTCCCTTGAAACTTTGCTCTCACGTCCACCGCTGCCACTCGCTCCCTCGAAACGCTGCCTCTCCGAACATCCAAAGTATTATTTCGTTACGACCGCGATTGCGCCGCATTTATACTTATACCTCTCTGCGACCTGAAAAGTTTCGACGCGGCGCCTCTAAACAACAGCCCTAAAAACTTCCGAGTACGCTTCGACACGCGCGACGTATTCCAGCTTGGCATTTTCAACTATTCACTGCCTTATTGCACAAACAGCTGCGTTTTTATGGACCGCCTTGTCTTTTATTAGACACATCGCAGTCTTTCGACGCATCTCCGCCTCGTCATTCGCAGGCACCTTTGGAACCCCCCGCCATAACTTTTCCTGCACCGCCTCGCTCGATCTGCTTCTTTAACCTTGCGTTCCGAGAACTTGCGGTCAACCTCAACCAGTATTCTCTCCCTCAGTCATCTTTAGCTTCTTGCTCCTAGACCCTACGTGCGAAAGAGACGGTCTTCACTGGCTAGACTGGATCTTGTCCCGTTACTGTGAAAGCGGCCATGGCGGCCAACATGCAGCACATGCCTGGGGCCGGCCAGATGATGCAGCAGCCGATGCGAAAACCGACCCCCAACCAGCTACAGCAGATAGTTTATCAGAATCTGGTGCAGCACACGCAACCTTTTACCGGCATCTGTTGGCAGTCCAACGTCGCGATATCCGACCGTATGGGAAAGACTATGAACCTGTAGGCTCCCCCCTCTTCTTGGACTCTCTTTTCTTTCTCCTCTTCTCCCTCCTCTCCCTCCCTCTGTTCTCTTCTTCCATCTAACCATGTAACTCACTGACGATACTGTTAGAATTACAAACATCTCTCTCGCCATGAACGGCGGTGATTTCATGAAAGGTGCTGAGTGGGGCTGTAACTTTGAGCGCGAAGCTTTCCACAAATCACCCACAAAGGTAAAGCTGGTTCTTCTCGTCAGTCTTGAATGTCGCATTAACCACAGTTGCAGGAGGCCTATGACCAGGAGATGGGCAATAAGATCATGGAGTTTTTCAAACGACGACAGGCCAACGAGCCTAACATCCAAAACAGCATAAATGCCAACGCGCAGGCGCAAGCCGCCCAGGCTCAAGCACAAGCCATGATGAACATGCAGATGGGACGCGGCATGGGCCAAGGCCCCCAGCAAGGATTCCAGCACATGCAGCAACCGATGCAAGGTGGTCAAATGGGCCAAGGGCAACAGCAACAGATGCAGATGGGCGGAGGAATGAATATGGGCATGGGCATGGCGAACCAAGCAGGCCGTGGGATGGGTCCAGGACAACAGGTGATGGGAATGCCCGGAGGACAAAATCGACCTCAACCATCTTCATTTCCACAAGAGATGGCCCGCCTCTCACCTCAAGACAAGGCCAAGGTGTCCGAACTTGCTCAGAAGATGTACAACACTGCGCCGGAACATACAAAAGCGAGTACCCGAATGCAGCTCTCCCAGAGACTTGCTCCTGCACAGATTGCCGAATTTCAAGCGCAGGGCAGGGATCCTTTGATGTGGTTCTACCAAAATCAGGCTTTCACAGTCCTCAAGCAGAATATGAACAGGATCCAGCAGCAGCAACAACAGCAGCAGCAGCAGCAACAACAACAAGGCCAGCAGCAGGGTCAGCCGCAACAAGGGATGGCACAGAACGCCAACAACCAAGCACCGATGATGCAACAGCAGGCAAGCCAACAGTCTCTTCGTCAGCAGCAGCAGCAGCAACAACAGCAGCAGCTCCAGCAACAACAACAGCCTCAGCCACAGCAGCAGGGCCAGCAAGGGCAGCAGCAGCAGCATGGTATGGCAAACGGCCAACAAGGCGGTAACGAGTATACGTCTTTCACGCCAAACATGGAAAGCATCAAGGATCAGCAGATGAATGGACTCATGGCTCAGCAAGCCGGCCAGATGGTTGTACCTGCTAGTGGAGGACCCAACCGGAATCCCACTCCACAGCCTATGGGCCAGAACACGCCGAATCAACAAGGCCCTAACCAAGGACCTCGACCGGCCCAGCAGCAACAGCCACAGCAGAACATGAACCTTCAGCAGATGAAGATGAACCAGGCTGCCCAACAGTCTCAAGCGCAGCTCCAGGCCCAGCAAATGAAGCAAATGCAGAACCAACCGGCAATGGGCGGAAATACACAGCCTTCTCAAAGCCCTGCCATGGGCACACTCAACACACCTGTTTCTCGACCGCCGAACAATATGAACCAGGCAGCAGGCCAGGGCGGTGCGCAGTTTGGTGATCAACGGTTCAACCAAGGAGCCCAGCGACCCAACAACCAGATCTTCCAGACTATGCTGGCCAGCCTCCCTCAAGAGCAACGTGCTTTAATGACCGGTATGACTCCCGAAAAGCTGAATGAGGTGATGCAGCGATGGCAGGCCAAGCGCCAGGAGCAAATGGGCATGAATGGTGGACAGGGTACTCCAGGGCAAATGGCGAATCGCCCTCCCAGCCAGATGGGCCAGATGAATGCGAATATGGGCGGACAAATGCCGGTCGGTATGCAACAACAGCAACAGAACGGTGTACCGATGAATGGCAACCAGCACCAGATGCAGATGCCTCGGATTCCTCCACAACAACAGCTGGCCATAATGGACAACATGGATTTGCCTCCTCAAGTCATGAACCAACTCCCCCAGGTTCCCCCTGATGTTAAGAAATGGCGGCAGCTCAAGCAGTGGCTTCAGCAAAGCAACATGTCACAGAGTGCTAGGAACCAGCTTGCTGCAATCCAGCAGAAGCAGTTCCAAATCTATATGCAAAAGCAGCAACAACAGCATCAAGGCCAGCAGCAGTTATCACCACAACAACAGGTTCAACAACCACAGCAACCTCAACAGCCTGTTCATGTTCAGAACAACGCTAACCCTGCAATGCAAACGCCGGGCGCACCTGGATCCAATAATCTACAGGCAGCGCGGCAACAAGCAGCTGTTAATTTCCCACCGCAAGTGACTCAAGTTTCCCCTCAAGAGATCGCTCAAGTTCGAAACCAGCGACCCAATCTTGCCCAGATGCCCGAGGATCAGTTGCGCAATATGATTATCCACATGAAGAAGAATTCTTGGCTGCAGCAGCAACAGATGCGACAACAAGCACAAGCTCAAGCTCAGGCCCAGCAAGGCGCACAGGGTCAAGTTGCTCGCCCTCAGGGCCAAGGTCAGGCCCAGCAAGGCGCACATAACCAGATGGGTGTACCTCAGGCTCAGATGCAACTTCAGCAACCGCCTCAGCCAAACCAAACGCCTCAGCCCCAGAACATGTCAGGCCCCAATGCTATGGGACAAAATGCCACCCCTCAACCGACTGGCCAGAAGCAGTCAAGCATCACTCCAGAGCAGACACGTGCTCGACCGCAAGCTGCCAACAACCGAGCTCAACCTCCTAATCCATCGCCAGCAGCCGCCCCAAAGAACCTCAAGCGCCCGAGCAACGACGACAGCATCGATGTGCCCGAAGCCGCAAAGCCAGCCCCCGCGAGACCCGTGTCACAGCCCAACCAGCAGCAGCAGCAGCAACATCAACAACCACAACAGCCACAACAACAGCAGCTTCCGAGGTTCACGCCTCAGCAAGTCGCTGCGTTCACACCGGAACAGCGAGCTAAGTACGAGCAGTTCATGAAAATACAAATGAACAAGGCAGGACAGACGCAATCTCAGGCTCAGCCCGCAACAGAGACCATGGCACGTCTCAGGGTGATTGCGCATGAGGAGCAGCGACAAGTGTCCCAGGAAACCTTTGAAGATATTCCTATGACGCCACAAGAACATGACGATACGGCATCTTTCCTTCATCGAGTTGTTCTGGATATGAGCAAGGTTGGTCGTGGCTTGGGCAGGTGGTATGGCATCACCCATGATGACGCACGTGCCAGAAAGTTCTTCCGACTGGTAAGTATATACATGAATCTGATGAAACAGCTTATACTAACTTGGCGCAGCGATATAGAATTCTGAAGCAGTTCGCCGATGGCGAGAAGATGAGTGTGCTCAAGGACACTTTCTCAATCAGATCATCCGAGATTGAAGAGGGCCGAAATGTGCTCGAGAGTATGGCAAAGGACCTGGCTGCTAGTGTATATGCTTCAAAAATGAACATGGCCAAACAACAGGGTACACCTCAAGCTCAGAACGCCCAGCTTGCCCAGCCGCAGCAGCCAATGCCACAGCAGCAGCAACAACCTCAGCCGCCTCAGCCTGAACAGCAACAGCAGACACAAGCGCAGGGAGGACAGCCAGCTTCCCTGAATGCTGAGAATCTGCGCAAGAACTCGCAAGCTCAAAACACTACCCCCAAGGGAGGCAACAAAGCCAGTCAGGCACCTGCTGCTCCAACTACCTCTCAGCCACCTTTCCAGTTTGGTGCCTCCTCTCCTCACGGCAACCCGAGCTATGTTGGAAAGCCGAAGGATATGAACCTGCAGCTGCCACCATCACGCAAGAAGCAGAAGACTACTGGGCAGACACCCCAGGGCGCTACGCCATCGCCTCAAATCGGCAAGAAAGCATCCCCCGTGCTCCGAAGGACGTCCGAGTCTCAGGCGCCCCCCAAACTGCTGATTCTCTGCAAGGAACGGGAATGCGAATTCTCGACTACTGGCTACGCGACTGAGCAAGCTCTTCAGCAGCACATCCTCGAAGAACACACAAAGCCACGGGAGGATCCTATGAAGTTTGTTCAAGAAAACCTGGCTCTGGCTCTAGGGCTTGAACCTGATGGTTCCATGAAGGAGCAAAGCGCCGAGGCAGTCGCTATGACTTTGACCAACTCGAAGCAGAGCCAGACACCTGTCACTATGGCGGCTACCCCCGTATCTACCGATGGTGGTATGAAGCGATCGGGCAGCAGCATGGGCAAACCTCAAGACAGCAAGGTCGGCATCAAGGCCGGCACCACTGTCGCTGATCCTTGGGCCAATGCAACGATTGATACTGAGATGCTTGTGAATAACCTTGGCGTTGAACGTGGATATGGTTTCTACAGCAATCCATTCTACGACTACAACGCTCTCAGCCACTTGACACCGAGAGACACTCCAGACTCAGCCAAGGATAGCGGGGATAGCGAGCCTAACAGCGATATCTCTGAAGGCGCGAGTCTCGAGATGAACTTTAACTGGGCAAATGTCGACACCGACTTACTTCTTAACATGACCAACACCAGCTTGGATGGAAATGGCGGTACTGGCAACGATGAGATGGGCGTGGATCCCATGATGCTGTTCGAGCAGCCATCAGTGCCAGAGCCAGACTGGGACGACGTCAACATCGACTTTTCGAAGCCCTTCCAATTCGATACCAGCCGCTATTATTATATGGCTACTTCATAACTTTCGAAGCCGTTGAACGGCATTGTATAGGAGGAATACTGTTTGCCTGAAGACACCCGGGCCAATAATGAGGATGATGTGTTTGAAGGCCCGGGTTATATACCCCGAGCACTACAGCATGTTTTTGTTTTGTTTTCCCTCTCTGGCATTGAACTTGGGACTGATTTTGTTTTTGCATTTGTCTTGGAATACAGTTATGAGATATGGAAGTCAACAGATGAGCAGTAAAAGGTGGTAGGGGGTTGAAAACATCATGGAGGGCGCATTGTTCATGGCCAGTCGGCTGTAGATTTGTAGGGGTTTGGGAGCGTGGGGCATGGGAGTTTTTACTGGTAGGAGACCATGTTTGTAATGCATGACGGCTTCTCTGATGATACTTTCTGGAGCGCGTGGTGGTGATTTTCTTTTTAGCTGATTTGAAGCTATCAGATGCTTCGTTTTTGCAATGTCGGATGAGCGACTACCTAGCAGGTTCTGGAGATCCATAGGTATGGGCCTGGAACAAATGATACCCAGCGTTTTGTTACCTTGAGCAGTTGTCGTCGTGTCATGTGTTTGTGGTGATGTCCGTAGTTGTTGTTTGAGGAATTAATTCAGCTTAAGGTCCGGCTGAACTCCCGCTTCTACTTCCGGGCCGCGACGGGATCATGCCCCACAAGGCACGCGCCTGGCCCGGAAGTGCAAACACTAGACCGTACAGGGTCTAGCCCGAAGAACCCTCTTGACACGGCACGCGAGTGTGTAGTTGTTGACGGCTGGGGGAGTGTTATATAAGCGATGCTAGACCTAATGAGGAAATAAGTAAATAAGATAGACGAGAGGTTGGCGGGATCCAGTTTAAGTCATGTCCCGGGGGTGTGTTGGAAACCTAGAAGCGCGACCGTGTCGTGCGTGGGTGGAGAGTGAGAGGCTGGGTAAGGGTTCTCGACGTGACATGACAGCCCAGGCAAAAGAGAGACTTGACGTGGTGGGTTTTTAATTAAGAGAGGAATGAGACTTTGCTTTTTTGGTGATGGGGAGCTCATGAGGGAACAATAGATGAGAGAGAAAGGTGTTATGATCAATTGAAAGGACAGAATACTCCGGAAAAGAAAGAATACATGTTTTTTTGTATTGTTGATGAATTGCATTTTTCTCATATTTATATTTATTGTTGTCGTGTTTTCGTTGACCCGGAACTTTACTGTAGCCAGCGCCTATAAGCTACCTAGGTAGGTACCTATCATGACCACCCCCAAGTGAGTGTGATGCCGTGCTATCCCCACCTTATCTTATCGCGCGTGCCTTACAAAACCACCACTTTCCCATCTAACCAGGTTCCCACTAACACGCTCCAACACGCAGCAAAAAAGACGCGAACTGAGAACGAGCAAGTTCAAGTTCATTTAAGCTTGCGCTTTCTATTCAATCAAGCTTTCTATCGTTTCTTCCATCTTTATATTCACACCTCTTTGCACATATAAAGTACCCTGCCTGTGCTGCAATGGAGCCGTCAAGGACATCATCATCGACATCATCTCCTACAAAGCGACGTGTGCTCGCTCCGCTGGATGCCAACGCGCTCGGTACACCAAAGAATCTGTTCAAGCCTACGTTGGGTCACAGTCCTGTCAAGATGGCTATTGAGGGGAGGAAGAGGTTGCTCGACATCGAGGGTAGCGCGCCGCCGGCTAAGAAGGCGTGTCTGGGGTGTGATGAGGTATGTTGATCTAGCATCATGGGAGTTTAGAAATTCGAAGCTAACATTGATTGTTCAGGACGCGTCTGAGAGAAGTAATAGCCCAGACGTGAGCTCCGTCTTCGACACGTCTGCCAACGACGCCTCATGGGCTACTACGACGAGTGAGCACGACACAGCACCTACAGTGATAGCTTCGACATCGACAGAACGACAACCACCACGACAAACTACAACATTAACACGCCAACAAATAAGACAAGTACGTCTATACGACGTTCTCACATGTGATGTACATATACTAACAACCCACCAGAGAGCAGAAACACTCCGTCTCCGCCTCGCCTACGCAAACTACAAAGTCCGCACCGGCCAGACAAACGTGCCCCTCTCCGAACTTCAACAACGTCCACTACCCCGCGAGTCACCACGCGTCGTCCGTGTCCAAAGCCCAGAATCGCCCGCCGCAGCAAACGATGACGAGGATGTGACGAAGCAGCGCCGTGCATCAACAGATTCACAAGCGACTGAGCTTGCAGAAGAGGAAGACGAGGATTAGAAGTTGATGAACAGAAAATGGGTTAGGATGGGACGGTGTTATGGAGTTCTTTTTTCCATCATGACATTTCATACCTCATGGGTGGAGTATCTGAATGATGCGGGGCTATAAGCGATGAGGAGTGTTGGTACGGGAAGGCAGACTTGATTTTTTTAGGTTTGACGTTTATGGGCGGTTCCATCTGGATACGAGTTCCCAGAGATATCCCACGGCGTTATATGGAGGGGTTTAAAAGATATCAACGACAAGAGTCTTCTTGCGATACCTCGGGATGTTTTGAGTTTACGCGCACATATCTAGTCTAATTGCTTCAATGACATGTGTACTTCATTGGTCATCTTATTCAAGTATACAAGACTATGTTCGACTATGGCAGTATAGTTACGCCAGACATGTCACCACCTCGCTCAACTCCATCTTCGATATGCATACCTCATCACAACTCCAGCACAAAGGCTTAATCTATAAGAATCTTGGGCTCCAACGATCCGTAGTTCTCAAAGAACTCCTTGAACAAACGAATACCATAAGCAACATCCGCAGTACCACCTGTCTCACGAATGCTGTGCATGCTGAGCTGCGGGTTGCCAAGGTCCAGAGTGCGCATACCCAATGCAGCAGCAAGACCAGGTCCGATGGTACTGCCACATGGAGAGTCGTTTCGAACGACAAAGAGCTGGAGAGGAACGCCAGCTGTACGAGCACACTCCTGGAGGAGCACAATTCCTGGTGAGTTGGTGGCATATCGCTGGTTAGCGTTGATCTTGATCACAGTGCCACCGTTCATGGCTGGCTGATGCGACGACTCGTATTTGCCGGCATAATTGGGGTGTACAGAGTGGGCCATATCAGCAGATACGAGGAATGACCGCGAAAGGGTCTGTTCGTATGCTGTAGCCTCTTCACCCTCATGATGGACAGCTTCATAGCTACCTTCGCTGGCAGTATCGCGGTTTCCGGGGAGGACCGAGAGGCGGCGAATGACAGATGGCAATAAGTTCGAGTTGGCGCCCTGGGCTGAAGTTGAGCCAATCTCTTCATGATCGAAGCAGACGGTCAATCGGATGGTGCTATCTTCCTCCAGCGAGGACTCATTCTTGACGGACTCGATGAGTCCCTCTACTGAGCAGTACGTCATACCAAGGTTATCGAGACGAGGAGAAAAGATGAACTCGTCACTAATGCCACCAATGCATGACTTTTGGGTATCATAAAGCACGAGTTCAAAGTCCACTATTTCAGAAACCTCAACTCCCGCCTCGGATGCGATGATGTCAAGGATCTGAGGGTGATGTCGCTCCGTTATAGCCTTGAGGGGTCTGAAATCCTCCTCGTCCTCGCCTTCTTCCTTCTTCTCTTCGGGCTTCTCCTCCTTGGCTCCCTTGTTCAGCTCGGCGGCGACGAGTCCTGCAATGGGGAAGAGCTCGGTCTCCTTATTGGGGTCAAAGTTGGTCTGTCGGTGGAGATGGATAGCCAGGGTTGGAATCCTGACCAAAGGCTTGTCGACCTTGATAAGCTTCTGAACAAAGTTGTCGCCGTCCTTGACCAAGACACGACCGGCAATACTCAAGTCACGATCAAACCACGAGGTCCATATGCCACCACCATACGTCTCGACACCGACTTGAAGGAAGCCGACGTTGGTCTTCTTGGAAACGGGCTTGAGTCGAAGGCAGGGAGAATCGGTATGGGCACCAACAATGGCGACAGGGTTACCCGGGCGCCACTTTCGGCCAATGGTGAAAGCGACGATAGTCGAGGCATTGCGAGTAAGGTAATATTTGCCGCCAGGGCGGAGAGTCGAAGCCCATGAGTCTCGCTCGCGGATGAGCTTGAAGCCGGCCTTTTCGAAACGAGCCGAGGCAGAACGAACGGCATGGTAGGCTGTGAATGTGTTAGTAGTATATAGCACAGCATGGACTATATGATAACTAACGAGTTGGCGACTCATTGACAAAGTCAACAAAGTCGATAGCTTCCTGAGGAGGCGCCATGATGGGCGATGAAGTCGAGAATGACGTTGCGAATAGGCGGGGGATGGTTATGATTGCGGTTCTGGATGGTAAGATACGACGAGCAGAGACACGGGAGAAAGGGATCATCTGGCGAAGAGACGATGAAGATAAAAGGAAAAGGGAGAGGAAGCGGTGGGAAGTTAGAGAGTTGGAGATCAAGATGTCGTTAGACACTGGGCCATGTGGTTGGTCAGTCTCAGCGGGAAGCTGCACAACGTCCAGCCCACGCATGGATGAGCGGGGCTTATCTTATCAGAGCCCAGGTTTCCCGATGTGGAAGTGACCTCAACCAACCTAAGCTAATTAGCATGGGCACTTACCTAGGCATGGGGTGTAATTCAATTTCTTGGTCTTTTTCCCTGGTTCTAATATTAAGATGGTACTTGATCAATTTAGGGTATTACTGGCAAAGGTACATTGGACTGCTATGGTTCAATATCTGCGAGTGTCAGCAACCAATAGGGCTGAGTCAATGGGGTAATAGTACACCAAGCCGAGAAGTCAACACCTATACAAGACACTTGTTTCCTAATCGCATCACTGAGAAAATATTAGAACTGGTATTGCATAGAAATTTTTTCTATATTGTACTTGAAATTGAGGAAACCGGAGATTCTCATCTAGTCCCTACTCATAACCCATCTGACTTACACCTATGCAAACCGAACATCTAATCTCATTCTAAAAGCATCTCGTAAGCAATTCAGAGCTCAATGGTTGACAAACATAACCAGAGCTAAGTGGTATCCAATTCTATAGATCCAAGATAAAAACAAATGCAAATCAACCCACATTTCGCTGACGACAAAGGAAAGCTCTCCTCGCTAGAATAATGGTCACTAAAACCACTTTTGCAAGAAATAACCTAACATCATGATACCTTTACTCGTCTTCTCGTGCAAAAGTTAAGACTAAATGCTCTAGTTGTTGCTGGCAGAGCTAGATGTCACACCCTTCTCGGTTTGAGACACGGAGTTGATGACTTCACCCTTGTTAAAAACAAGACCAGGGTGACCGAAGCAGAGAGCAATAGCAGCAAGTACAATAACAACACCCTCAAGGATGATGAATGGAATCTCGTGCTTAATAAGCTCGCCATCGTAACCATCACGAAGCTCAGCAACACGGTAGATGCATCGAGTGAGAATGAGAATGATGGCGGCAGAGAGACCGGCAAAGAAGGTGTAGAGGCGCCAGCCGAAGGTCTTTGCCTGGCTGGATCGCAAGTATCGAATCATGTAGTCGGCAAAGGCGGCGATGAAGGCAACGATGATGATGACCTGAAGGGCCAGACCGGCCATGGAGACATCAACGCCGACGTTGCTGTCAGACTCGGTGGACATGGCACCGCCGGCAGCTTGGAGGATGAGGCAGACAATATCGAAGGGGATGAAGATCCAGTAGAAGAGCTCTGGCTTGAAGCGAGAAAGTTCGGGAGAGAAGTAGTTGATTGCTTTGGAGAGAGTGACGTAGATGGAGGCTGTATAGAAGACGGGGGCGACCGTGGTGCAAACTGCAGATACTGGTTAGTTTGTGATGTTGAAGTAAAAGGGCTTGGAGACGTACCAATTTGGATCATGAAGCCATTAAAAGAGAATGGGTTATACCACATCATAATACGACCGGCATAACCAACGACTTCAGAGACGCAGCCCAGGAGCATACCAGTCATGAAACCCCAGCTCTTCCATCGAAAGCCAAGATAAGCGTGGGCGAAACCGATAAGAGAAAAGAGAACGACAAAGACAATGTTGGCGGCTAGAGATGGTCGGTAGCCGTAGAGACTCCAGTCGATGGGGCAGTTGTCGAGATTGCAGGGCGAGTCGGAGCCGAAGGCATCTTCGCGGTTGATGGAGTAGTTGTAAGTCATGTTTGGGTTGGTTGGTCGACAGCGAGAGTAGTCTATATGTATTCAACGAGAGAAAGGATGATTTGAAATGCTATTAAGCTTATTGTCAAGCTTATGAAGATGATGGGAGTGGTTGATTATTAGTATTGAGTGATGATAAGGAATCTCTCCATAGACGGGGAGGATGGGGATTGATATACATATTGGCAACATTTGACAAATCTCATTTTGATAACTGCAACACTAACACAGTCCCCAGAATCGGACTCGCATTCAGATATGCAAAGCCCGTACGGAGTAAGATGTAACCCGGTGTAGTATAATGTTGTGTAGTGAGCAAGGCTTATCCACCACAGCTATTGACCCGCCCTCGCTCTCGTTACTTAGCGCTTCGCATACCCAGTCGCTACGCGAGTAGCAGCGGTAAGATAACAGCAGAGGCCCATGTGTGGAATAGCATCAGCCTCTAAAACGGGGCAGTGTCAGCAATGGGAATTTGACGTCGACAGGGGATAGGACGGGCCTTGACGCTAGCAAAGCATCATTTGTAGATCCACGTTTCGAAAGATGTGCCCGTCTAGTAGAGAGTGAGAACGTATTCAAGCCCGTAAGACGCTGGTTGCTTATCTTGACACTCATCTCAGACATCCGTATGTCAATGTGGCTTCATATCTTCTTGCCTCTTCTTTCATCCCGTTGCTGGCTCTTGAAACAATATTTACTGTATGCAAGGAATAATGAGTCCCATTGCCGGGCATGGGTAAAAACATCCCGAATGGCCAAAGACAACTAGGGAGTAGCAGTAGATCCAATGCGACACCAAGTTTAGTGACAGCCCTGAGCTGACCCGATGCGAGATGCGAGTCCGAGTTGATGGATGGATCTCACTTATTATTCAGCCTCATTCCAACCAATCATCAGCGTTGCATAGCCTCGTAGGGCTTGGTTTCAATCGTCTTCATTTCCTGATCATGTCCGACTACAGCACGTACGCGTCGTCATTCATCATCTTTCAGCATAGCTCAAAACTGCTTCTATTTGTTTCAACTTACTACGTAAATTATGCTTCCCTGGTGGAGGCTTGGATTGTCATCCTGGGCATTCTCAAGTGGCTTTGCGTTGCTTCCCTTGCAGTGAGGCACGCTTGCGTCAGCATCTCATCCTCAAGCGCCATGTTCAGGCAGTTTTAGGCATATTTCCCAATAATTGAGCAAGTTACAATAATTACACAGTTCTAGTAATTGGGCTAATAACAACCAGTAATTTGTGTGCTTTTGTAGCCCACTCGTTGCCATCATTCAACGGCTTTCCACCTTGGGGCATAAACCAAACATCGTAAGCATGTCTCTCATGCTACCAAGTGCCGCATTCACCAAGTATTAAACCTATATGAATGCCCGAGCCTTTTCTTATGTCCTTATACAGTTCAAGTTCCTACAATCTGACACCTAGCTCAACACTCGCTACAGCAACTAGTCGTCTTACCACCCATTTCAGAATTGAAACTGCTTCGACACGTGCACGCGTAGCCATAACTTAATCAAGCTCATATCTCAACAATCAAAAAACCCTAAGCACTGCCTCTGCTTACTCTTGGGTGATGAGGCCACGCGGTTGGGTTGTTAATAGAAACTGATGACGCCCAATGATTCGAGTCTGGGGAGATAGAGTAAGCAGTTAATCTTTGAGTACCAATTATAATGTTCTTATGGAGTAAGAAGTCAAATGCTGTTGACCCGACTCCGTGTCCGTATGTCGGTTACCGCCTTGTCCGGCTCCGGTACCGTCGCCGGCCATCATATTGTCCCCCGAGTGCGAACATAGTCCGCAGAAACCCACTCCGAATTTTTGCATTAGTGTAATTAATCCATTTCGTTCTCTAGAAGGATTTTTGTGTTTCGTTGCGACTTGAATGCTATCCATTATCCTACTCAAGCTGGTACCCATCTCACACCTTCTGCCACTCCCACAAATAACAACATTACTCAAAGCTCATCAATCTTACCATGAGCCCTGCCATATTGTGCGTGTTTGTTTTTGAACCACCTTGATTTACGATCCTTGAAACCTCGAGTCTTTACTACGAGCCCATGCTATCTCTTCAGCATCGAACCCCCTGATTGTGCACTCACCAACAAGAGCTACACCATGAAAAGCTGCGATGATTTCTAACAGATTTGATTCGCACAGGTCGAGAAGCCTTAGGTACCAACTGAGTCGACTACGGTACTTCTTGCCACGATGCCTTCCATCTTGCTTATGACTATCCATCAGAGTTTATCAGGTCTCTGCACAGCCGTCAAAAGAACCCTTTGTCTTTGACTTCCCCGAGGTAGCCATGTAATCCCATGACGCAACAGGAGGTAATATCCTTACTTTGTCTTTATTAAAGATCACATGAGGATAGTGTTTATCTGTATCAGCCATTTCTTTAGTCTTCTCTAAAACTCGGCCCGATCCCTCATAACATTTTGTGCTTGAATCTTCCCCTCATTCATAACGTTGAATGACGTTCTTGGATATTTCTAGATCCCAAAAGAAAGCCGTCAGAATATTGGAGCGTTACTCAAACACTAAATGGCCGAGGACGAAACTCAAACAAGGAGAGGTAGGGCTCAGTTCTCAGAGAGTGTTTTCAGAAGACCAACGTTGGTACTCCCTTGAAGTTACCCTACCCATTCCTCGTTATTAGGCCTTTGCTGAACTTTCCACTCGGGTTAGTTTTCACCCTAACATCGGCGACTGACCGATGAACAAATATATATGGGAGTAAAGTGCAGTGAAGCAGACGACTCAAGACAAGCCCTCGTCGAGACCCGACGTTACATTCCTGGGAAGGTGTTGATTTACCCCAAACATATCGGCCTTACACGCCGACACAGGTTACACCAATGAAGAGCATCCCCAGACCCTTTTTAGCTTTTGCTGTACTCGGTTCTCTATAATATCCCTAATTTGGCACACGATGAGGCAGAGTAAGGATCATAGACAGTGTCTTCTAGCCGAGGTCCAATATGTTGGATCTATGATCATAATCATCTTGCAATATCATGTACCATGAACAAAGAGTGTGTCCATCTAGTCGGTGTAATACAACGTTCAGGGCTTGCAGGCACCCACACATTAACCAGGAGACTATACCTAATTTCCCCGTGGAGAATGTGTTACGTATCTCAAATGCACACACCATGCATGTTGTCTGTTTAATCTGGGGAGATGTATCAGCCCTACGGCGGTGGAGTTTGGTTGAGCACGGTCTATGTATATCCCCCATAATGCCAAGTTTCTCGCCTCCACTAGATGGATCATGAGATGCCTATTTAGGCACCTCGGACCAAGTGATCGGTGCTCCCTGTCAAGATGTTGATGGTGAAGCCGGGGAATAGACGATTGGCCAATGGTGTTCTAAACTTAATAGCCGAAGGTTAACAAAGCAAGTGCTCAACTTAAACTAGCTAAGAGATCTATTGGTCAAGATATAGCCAACTCATCGGGGCAAAGTTTAAGCAACTGCACAACTAAAATTGTAACTAGAGCAACTCGTTTCACAGGTCAAACTACGTAGTCAATCTAAGTTGGTTCAATAACTTCGTTCATTGATTCATGGCTCTTCTACTCCTGTAGGAGCTCTTCTACACTATGTACATGATGGATATCTCGTTAATCATATGGTAATCGCTATAATGAAAGAAAACAAAAGACTCGGCTCAAACTCAGTTTATGAGTTGGAGTTGTCGGCACAAGACCAAGGAGCGGCTCCTCCGTCTGACTTGGCCGAGTCAATGATGCCAACGACAGATCCGTAGGTACCAGCAACCATGCAAAAGGTACCGATGACAATTACAAAGACACTCCAGAAGACCATGAGGCTCCACTTGATACCACGATCCTTGCGACCCCAGTTGTCATAAAGCCACATGCATCCGAAGGGCTGGAAGCACATAAATGTACCGAGGAGGGCACCGATCAGAGAGACGAGAGCGCCAAAGACGGGGATAGCGCATGCGATAATGTAGGCGATGATGGTGACGCCGCCGGTGCAGCCAAGCCAGGTAGCCCAATGGGTCAAGCTGTTGGAGTTGAGATGCTCGGATCCACGGAGGATGCGGAGAAAGAGGTACTTGGCGGGAACCTTGTGTAGTTGTTAGTAAATGTATTCATATAATCGTCAGTCTTGGCGTGGAACTTACATGAGTGACAATCATGGCAGTGACAATAAGGCCGGGAAGAGCGAAGCCATAGCAGACCTTCTTCATGATAACTCCGGCAGAGCCCAGGGCAGGAGAGGCGACGTACGAGCCGCAGTAGTAGTAGACAACCACGCCGATGGCAACATATGTCACACTAACGAGACCCTGAGCCCAGAGAAGCGATCGGGTGTAGTGCTTGGGCTCGCGCATCTCAGCCGCAATGGAGAAAAAGGCCGGGGTACCAGAGTAGGCAAAGATCTGGGAGGAGATGGCGGTGATTGCCTCGGCAAAGGTAGGGCTGTTGAAGAGCTTGAAGTCAGACTCCCAGGGGCCGTCTTGGGGAGCAGCAGCAGGGCGATCTTGGACACCGACGGCAACGGTGACGGAAAAGATGGCAGTCATGATGCAGACGAGACCGACCCAGGCAAGCCAGCTGATCTTGCTGAGAGTTCGGATGCTGGAAAAGAGGAATGTGAGGATACCAGCGACGGCGACGAAGACGGCGGTGCAGACGGCATGAGATGAGAGGGAGTTGAAGCCGATCGAGATACCCAGCATGGCGGAACCGGAGACAAAGATCCAGTCTTGAGAAGGGTGTTAGTAAATACGTTCGTTCGTCTATAGGTATGATGGTCACTCACAGAGCATGAAGATGGTAGCAAAGATTTCACGACCAATTTTTCCAAACATTTTGTAACCGGCATCGTCGATAGCGTAGACGTCGGGGTGGTTTCTCTTAAAAACACCAACCATGTAGTCAGACCAAGTGGTGATAACTCCGACTGTGCAGAGGCAGATGACACCGGGGATGAGACCAAGAGCATCGAATGTCTTGGGAATAGATAGCACGCCGAGTCCGACCTGAGTCTTTGCCATCAGGGCAATAGTAGCGACCCAACCAACCTGTGGATGTTAGTGCCGAGGACATTAGTGTAAGTGATGTAGAGAAGCATACATTGCGGTAGTTGGGACCGTCGCCTGAGACTTCTCCAAAGACGGCATCCTCGACATGAGCAGCACCGGTTGAGTCGTAAGAAGGAGGTTGGTTGAGGCCGTTGGAGGAACGTCTCTCGACACCGTCGGCCTTTTCAGGGTCGGAAATCTTCTTGTCTTCGTGTGATGAGATGCTGTTGGCAGACATGTTGGGCTACGAATATCAGGTGTATGCCTATATGGTGTCTGGTATAAGTGGAGGGAGGAGGAGAAGGAAAAGGCACGGCCCTTTGAAGATCTGGGGTAACGGAGAATAAAGAGGAGATATTCTGGGTCAAGCAAAGGCTTGGCTGTGCAAGATGAAGAAGAAGAAGGAGAGGAAGTTGTAATCCAGAAGGGGAAGTCGAGGCCTTTTAATGTTTGAGTTGAGTTGACTTGAGTTGATGCGTCTCGATGTGTATTCGTCCGTACCTTGGTCTACCAGCTCAAGGACCCTTTGCCCCCCTCACTCGCTCGAAACTATAAGTCACAGAGCCAGAGGCAGGGATCCATTCATCTATCCACATTAAACATCCACATCGTGTTTCTAAGAGCTCCACATTCCGGACCAGGTTCATTAACAATGACGAGAGTTGGATGGAGTCGTTGAACCCTCTCTCTACATAAACTTGCTGCAAGAGGACTAAGGTAATGGAGTAGATTCTGTGGATACAGCAACAACAACCAACGCTCCCGTTTCACACAGCCCGTCTCCTTTCTTTTCTCCTTTCGAGTAATTGATTAGTTTGACAGTTGAGCATAGGCGGAGAAGCCGATATAGATTCCCATCATGTTGGTAAAGTCAAGGGCTTGACTTAGAGTAAAGGGTAAAGCTCTTAGCCAACCACCAACAAAATCTCCAACTTCTCCAAATCTTAAAGCTAAGAAGGTTTTTTTCCCCTTCTCCTCCCTCGTCTCCCCCGAACATGACGTCGCGGTCGAAAGGTACCATGAAGCTCAACGAGTCAGTCCAGGCCGTTTAAGCCTCACCCCAAAAACCAAGGTCCCCTGAATTCTTTTAGTGAGAGTTATTGCAACGCCGTGATAGGTTCATAGCGCCAAGGATTTTATCCCGCAAGCAACAAATGACGTATGTATTCTCGGGAGAGAAACCGAATTCATCTAGTGAGGGAGGGACCCTCCCGGGGCCGAGATTCCTCCGCTGCAGTCCCGTCCCAGGACCCTTGGTTTTTTTAGGCCTTGTGGCATTTTCCCCAACGAACCCCAAAAAGTGATCGACATGCGTTAATATGGGGGGGTTACCTCACTTGGCTCGGAGGGACCGGGGGAGCCTGGCACTCACTGATATCACCAAATCAGGGTAAAAGAACCGGATTGCCACAAGGACGCTACTACATATAAAGTTAGCAACTCTGTGCCACGCCGAGTTGACTATTGACTATGACCTCACTCGCTCGTTGACTCCGCTTCACACCTTTTTCTCAGCACGGCAGTTCGCGTTCAGTTCTCGCGGGTAAATGATCGACCCCCCCTTGACAGCCCGAGCTGAGAGAGGACCAGCTTTTCAGGACGGCACGGCAGTTGAAGAAATGCCCAGCTGATCGATCGACAGAGGAAAAAGCTTGTTCTTGTTTTTTTCTAGAAAGCTTCTCGAAAGAGATGCCAAGGTAACGCTGCCAGCAGAAACTGACGCTATAGAGTGTACCTCGCATTGCCTTTTGTCAACCGAGAGAGCATCTAGACTCTTGACGTTGGATGGACCCAAGCGAGCTGCTGCTCCATACATGTACCTACTATAGTCTGTGGATCACACAATCACACCTGTCCCCATATACCCATGGTCATCTCAGACCACTTCAACCGCATACGTATATACGTATACGAGCCAGTTTACTTCCGTGCTCAAACTGGAGACATCAATCATCTTTTACCCCAGACCCAACTTTTTGGCTTCAACTGCCAAGTCCAAATCCAAGATTCGAGACTCTCTTCCCCCACAGCAACTCCAGCCGAGCGTCCGCGTCAACTTGCCCTTGTCTAGTAATGATGTTGCACATCCTTCTCCAGTTCTAGGTCACGACCTTTCATCACGTATATCTGTTTAAACCACTCACATACTCCCATGTTTATAGCTGACGAAGATCCTTGGCCATCCATCTCTGGCTGCCTTCCTTTCTCGTCGCCTTTGTCCAAAAATGATAGCCGCGAATCGCTCTAAATTCCGTCTCATTACTAAAGACTGTCTACAGCATGTCACGCACAGACTCCCGATCCCTACAGCGGTTCTCGAGCCCTTTGGCCGTTTTCAACTTTCAATACCCACATACCTTCTCCCCCGAGAACCCGAGCGTTGCATTGGTTTCTTTACATCGAGTTCACATCGAAATAACGACGTTAAAAACGGAGGATCTCGGTATACCCGTCATTTGTTGATGCGCGGGTGCTTTGGCCACTAGGTATCGTAAGCATGTGGCGAAACTCGCGGTCCCACCGAGTCAAGGTCGCTATCAAGATGTCAACCTACGGAACGCGATTGTAGTATTGTAGTATTGGGTCCTTGAGTGCCCAGTGATCAACTATGAACAACAACGGGCTCTCCGCACCTGGTTCTGTTATGGTTCCATCGAGGCGTAGTTGCTTCGAATTGGAGATTCAGCTGATAACTCCGACCCCACGTTATGTTGGTTGGTATGATCTGGAGAAATCCATGATATGCACAAGAAAACAAGTTTCAGTTGGAATATGCACACGCATGAGTATGTAACAGCTTCTATAAGCCCCTCGCTGAGGCATTCAAGATGTACGTCAAGGTGTTGTGATCAGCAGCCATGTCGGTCAACCCCCGATGACACAAGCAACGACATAATCAACGTCCTGAGGATCCCTTAGCTTTGTAGAAACTTCTCCTTTTCATCGACATACATCGCATGCATCCAAACGCAGACCTAATCCGAGTGCCAAGCGAGTGTTGTCGGCTTTCTGCCCCGACAAGGCCCAACGCAACACTCCGACCGGCTGTGCAAAGTACTACCAACGACCCGATATTCCAAGTATCTATTACAAATCTCCTACATTTCCTGCAATCCGATGTCAGACATTGGCAATGCGCCCTCTCCTGAAACCTCAGCTTCGCGGCAACGATGCCCGACCCGACCCGACCTCATCCGACTTTCCAACATGCCCTCTGAATCAACAGGGAAATACCGAAAATATCCGACTCAATACCTATAGTAGATAGTCATGTCTAATTCGTCTTGTCGCTTTAGAGGGCGTGTCGATCTTGAGTGATTAGTACGGTGGAAGTGACGCGGCTGGTAAGTACGCAGGAGTAAGAATACTAGGAGGCTCGTATGACGATGATACCCAAACAATCTTGGCTTTCCGAGGCATAAGTATTGTGTTCCATTGACGAGGGACTGGTAA
>JAATHB010000080.1:0-48945 GCA_014822075.1 Fusarium buharicum
GAACAACGCCCGCGTGTTCCAAGCAGCTGGTTGAGTCTGCGAGTACAAAGGCTGGGGTGTTGGCGGGGTAGGAGGTAATATGGCGATGTCGGGCACCTCTCGCCTCCGATTATAAGATTCTCCAGCCCTGTACTCTGCACGTAGACTTCCCCTTTGGCCTTCTCTAGACTTTTTCAGCTTCTTCCATCCTTTCTTCCCTACTGTGCCAAATTGTCTGATGGGCGCGAACACTTGTCCATGCTTTCCCAGGGAGTCAACAACTCGTTGCGAAATGAACTGATTCAATAGTAAATGTGGGCGTTGCTTTGGATCCAATACTGGCCGGTTCTGTGCTCTGAATCTTTCCGAGTAGCTGTCCGGCATGTTCACCTCTTGAAACAAACGAATATGATATCTATAGGATAAAAGGAATTTGAATGATGATACTGAAAGTGTGATACATCGAACGTTGTGGATGAGGGCTACCTTCAATCCTTATACTTCGATACTCTTCCATTTGTTTGATAGAGTAAGTACAACCCACTGGTATCCTCTTGTGTTGGGTGAATCTGATTGAACATACCCCCTTCCAAATAGTGAACAAAGCATTGAACAAGGGCATTTGTCTAGGTCTTTCAACCAAGTGCCTTCTGTGGTCACTGCCGCTTTGTTCATTGCAACTTCTCTGAAACCTCACACTATGATCAGAAGAAGCGAGTGAGAAAGATTATATAGAACGTCTTGGTCGTGCTGAAACAAGTTTTGCTCTGTACAGCCTCCATCCTCTCACATATGCCTGGTCGGGATATCTAAGGCAGGTGGGTTATTTGCTTGACTGACTTTGATACCAGATGTTAAGCCGACACCCGCCAGACCACCACGGTGACTGGTAAACCCCGGAGTGAATGTGCTTATCGACTGCCTGACACCGCCAAATCCTGGGACCGGTGTTCCTGCCAGGACCGGTAATCCTGTTCCCTGGTTTACTGACATTCCTCCAACGCCTGGTCGGCGAAGGTCTGGGGGCGTTCCTGCAGTATCGACTTTTATCTGTCAGTGCGTGTCAGTGAGGAACAAATTGCCTACCTACGGCGTGATGTGCCTCCTAATCGTGGCCAATGGCTTCCCTCCCTTGTCACGCTGGGATAGCTTCGTGGAAGACCAGTATTCATCCCGGAGATATCGATTCGACGACCTTGGCTAAACGCTGGTAGAGTGTTATTTTCATCATGAATTTGTGTAGGCCCTCTACTGCCGTAGCCTTGGTCGAGCCGAGTGGCCTGCAAGGTGGAATCAACAGCATCGGACGCTGCTCTTTGAATCTGACCTAGCTCAGCCTTTCTCTTGACTTTGTCGTAGAGCTCTTGCAGCTGTAGAACTTTGCGGCTCTTCTCTTTGTATGCCTGAGATATCTCGTCATTCTTGCGTCGCAAAGCATCCTGCTCTGTCGCCAGATCTGCTTCTTTGTGAGCTGAAAGTGCCTAACACGATGATGAGGAACACGGACTTGAAAGCTTATGATGAAGAGCTTCGATTTCCGTATTTGCGTCATTCACAGTCTTTTCGAGGCGAACACTCAGGCTCGAGTACTTGTCTGTCAGGGTTTTATACAAGTACTGCTGATAGTAGATGTCTTGGGTGGTTTGGTACGCCCAGAAACTGAGAGCCCGGCCAGCGCACTCCATAATGATGTTGGGACTTAGGCCGCTTAGAACACTGGTTTTATAATCTTCACTCGGATTCAGGTTGGTGATAACGGCGTCGTCCGGCTTGGTAAGTTGCGAATTGCAGGCAGGGCATGTATTGTGGCGGTCGGCTTCTTGTCTGGCAACCCCAAGTTGTTGGGCGCATTCTATGCAGAAGATGTGACTATCGCCCATATGTTAGCAAGGAAAGATGTTATTGATGTGGTGCGCAAACCTGCATGTCGTCACGAGAGCACGGTCACTGAGTTCTCTCCGACACTTTAGGTTATTGCAAGTGAGTGCGTGTTCCATATCGGACATATACGGGCTCAGGGGTAGGTATGATTCCGTGCTTGTACTGCCTGACGAGATGACAAGAATAGCCCCAAGTTGGTTGTTGTGGAGATTGAAGAAGGGAACGTCAGTAAATATTTTGGGAATTGAAGCCCAGAGTTGACTATTCATCGCCAAAAGGTGGAAGGAACGACCTAAGGATGGCACTCTCCATCTGTATAGCGCCAGGTACGAACCTTTCACACCAAAGCGCCTAAGAAGACGTCGTTAAAAATTCCTAGAATCCGGGGACAACGTTTTACATTCAATTAGGTTATAGGAAGATTTTTGGGATCATGGCCTCATATAATTGTCACAAGTTATGGTCTGGCTAATGGGAACGACCTGCGCCCCTGCGTACATGATGCCCCTTTACCCATCCAACTCAGGATTGATGTATACAAGGATGCCCACCATGCGAGACCTCGTTTCAGTCATCTCATTTCAAGTGAGCCGTAAATGCTGTGCTCATCCTCATAAACTGAATGTTGCCCTGGAGTTATCATGTCATGACCATATGGATGCCCTTCGATCATGTTTGGTACTTGTACTGGGCTCCATTGCCTTGATCCAAAGTCCCACCAAGTCTGTTGCGTGAGATAGCCGGGCTCTTCGCCACCCTTGAGTTGCTCGGGTGGTATCTCAAACTCAAGCTCTCCGATGAGAGAGTCGAGATCAGCCTCAAGTGAGGATTGAAGCTCCAAGAGGGAATCGGACGGCACAAAAGATGAATCGGTCTTTGGGAATGAAGATTCGAGCGGTGGCGATGGAAGAGGGTCGCCAACCGAGCATTGAGATTGCGCCAAGAGATTAAGGAGCTCCTGTTTGTCCAGAGAGCGCAGAGCAGATACGTCGTGGTTGGGGTATAGGCGCCGAAGCACTGAGCGACACTCCTCAAGAGATTGCGCCAGGCTATCCAGAGCTCTGGAAACTGTTTAGTTGAGGTTTGTACGACCGATCGACAAATCACTCACTTCCTAGATGGAATCATGCGTTGACGGTGTTTATCGTAAGAGCAACTCTTGGGAGCGCGGCTGGTGATACATTGCCCACATGGCAGCTTGCCATCGCAGCGGATCTTTCGTCGTTTACACTCAGTACAGGCATGTGGAGTTGTTATGCGTCGTGCACCCGCAACCCTGGGTCTTGCATTGCTGGAAGCAGCCGGTTGCTTCTTCGGGATAATCCCCTGGACTGAGGCACTGTTAGGAGAGTAGCACAAAGCTCATGAATTGACGATGACTTACAAGTGTGAAAGGAGCCACCAGCGGCAGCCTTGGTACTTGAAGGAGACATGATAACAAGGAGTGTTTGCGCTAGTCAGGGAGATATTTCTCTGTGCAAGCCACGAAGTGCAAAGGGCCCCCAAAACTGATATGTATAAGGCTTGACGCCTTACTTAAGTAGTGTTGTTAGTGAAGCAAGGCATGCCAAGTAGACTACCGTAGCACCGACGATGTGACGTTCGACAAGGCGCTACTCGCTGCACCCCGGCAGCATAATGCGGAGAAAGGAGTGATCGTGGGGAACAGGAGAGGGCTGCCTTGATTCGTGGGATCATGCAAGTCCTTGAATGAA
The DNA here is from genome assembly GCA_014822075.1 of Fusarium buharicum. Classification (NCBI taxonomy): domain Eukaryota; kingdom Fungi; phylum Ascomycota; class Sordariomycetes; order Hypocreales; family Nectriaceae; genus Fusarium; species Fusarium buharicum. The sequence goes on from JAATHB010000080.1 coordinate 3,576, forward strand.
CGCATAAAAGGACGATTTAGAGCGCATGGGGTAGCGTAACATGGAACGTGTTCTTGTCCGGTGAGGGGCGGTAATGGGGCGGCTATGGCTATGCACAATCAAGCAGGTTAAAATCAGGGTCTTGATGTTAAAGATGGGCTTCGGGCATGGCGACTCATTGGGAAAAGCCCGCAGAGTGTAATTGTTCTGAACGAGACGGGACGGGATCTTGTTGACCACCTTCATGCACATTTGGAGCGATAGACCAGCCTCTGCTTGTCATGTCGTTTGCCGTACCCGAAGACCCTGGATAGCATCGATGAAAGCAGTAATCTAACTAAAGACATCAAGCAACAGTGAGGCCATGATAGCCTCTGAGCATCTGCAGTTCTGGGTCCAGTCGAGCCTAGACCCAGCCCAGCCCGTCCCTTAATGACGGGCATATTGGCTTTGACGGCCCGAATCATTCACGGCAGTCGACTGATGGCTGCAAAGTCCGAGATCTCTGCCTCGGCGCGGTTGCTCCCTTATTCCCGAAGAGTAGTATCGTCATACTTGCTTCAACAGCATGGTCGAAAATGACTGAGGTGGCTGAGGAGATGAAGGGTCAAGAACTGGTTGCAAGTATGTATGTATGTACATAGACGAGCCGCCCCCTGCTGTCCTATCATGTTCAATCTGGCCCTGGACCCTGGTCGATTCGCATTTATCCAGGAACCACATCTCAAGCTTCCTATTTCGGACTTGGGAACTTTAGGGTTTACTCGACTAGTGTTGAGATCGTCCTCGGGCTGTTGAACCAACAGGCCTGCCTTACTGTAAGGATGAGGCGTACATGTTGGTTGAGATGGAAGCGAGATCGAACATGCTGCTCGTATAAGTGAACCCTTTGCCCAGATCCTCCTGTGTTAGAAGAAAACTCTATATCTACCCACTATCAGCAAAAACCGTCTCAATGCTTAAAGCTTAAATACGACAGCATAATTTCGCTCGTTAGTATTATTTTCCGTCGACCGCTACATTCATGTAGGTATTTATCCGATGCTACCACTCACCTCCTCGTCGACATTAGTCCCTCAGTTAGTAATTAACCACCTTACACCTCACCTTGTTACTAAATCACAAAGCACAAGCAGACGGCTCGCTCACATGGACAAAATCCGAGGCTGCACATAGTCTAATGAGCATCGAGTTGTGCGTGTGATCAATTAATCGACCCATCGGGCACTTGTACATACCACTCACAGAAGTCTGGATAATAGCCAAGGGTCTGGGATCCTCGGCCCGTACCTCGAGTCTCCTCTGGGATCTGCACCCCAGATTTTCTCCTCCAATAACTGATTCGGTCCCTGATTGCCGACTCAGGAAGGTGGCTGGCTGGTTAACAGTTCTGGCACCCGATATCCGTGCCTGTCACAACCTATTTGACGACAAGGTTCCTTTACTAATGGCTGCAGCCGCCAAGATTTGTCCACCTCAAAGTGAGCCGGCCTGATTTCTTGACCATGTTTCCACGTGGACTTGGTGTCGGAACACTTCGGCAGGCATCGCCGCTGGGCTGAGCGACCTTGTCTGCCTCGGTGACGGAGAGAGGCCTGCCCGTCAACTCCGGGCAGATGGGGATTGACCGTAACAAGGCATTCGGATACTATCGTGACATTGACGGCAGGATCGCCATCGGGGTTCCAACGCCACCAGACGCTTGTCCGCTGTATAGCCTTACGAAGTACTCGTCTAAGGCGGGCGCTCGGGGCGTCAATCCGTCGCGGCCATCAACTCTGGCTTCAACGTCGGCGTTGACTATATCAAGAACGAACTCGGCCGTAAACTGACCTCTATTAGCACCTCAACACCCTATTGTCCGCTCCTTGCTGACGTTTCCATATATTGCCGGGGCCTTGTTCTGCGTAGCAGAGGAGCTCGGAGCCTTTTCTCAGGTCTACCGCAACAAGTGGAGGTCTTGATGCCCGGAAACTCCGTATGTATGTATCTTTAGAAAGAGTATCGGGCTCGCCGTCAGAGCAAGGATTGCGGCTTCGCCTACAGAACTTTAATTCAATCTCCACTGGACAGGTAAATCGCGCGCGGTTCGCATCGTTCTTACGTGATTGCCGATCGAAGGTTTTTGCTATTCACGGACTACAAAAAGTTCCGGTCAACCCCCTTGCCATTCTCCATTCTCAAGATCCATAAGACTATACCTTCCATCTCCATATTAAACTCAGTTTACTTTTTTATACGTAATTCAGTTGAAACTGATTGTGTTCCGTTTGAAGCCGCGTAACAATGGCGGGATCACATGGATTCTCGTAGATGCAGCCCAGTTAATGCAAGATTTCCTGTCAAAAGAACATGACATTAGTGGGAGGTATTATACATAGTCTTGTAAACTAGATAGTCCGACCTCCGCTAGTGCCAATCTGTCACTCCCTAGCTTGATTAGAGCACGTCTGTTTGACCAGGGACAGTCGCATCGTATGGACCGGGTGCAGCCCAGCAAAACCTCGGCTGCCAATGATGTCCATCTCTCGACTTATCCAAGATACCAAGAGCTTCGAAATAACATCACGCTTGCTAACAGGCAGATTGAGTAATAACACGTAGAAAAAATAATGGTTATATAAAGATACGGCCAAGTCCTTGTACTAGAACTACTAATACACAAGACGCAAACATAGACACCATAGTGCGTAGGTAGTTGACTAGACATTATTAATCTGGACGAGAAATCCTATGATATCTTGTTTTAATCTAATTGCAGGCCTGAATCTGGAATGCCCGATACCTTGCAGAAAAAGGATAGTCTTTGTAGGACTTGGCGGCCGTGATAGGGATGGTGACATCGCAACACAGACGGGACCTCGCCCTGAGTGAAGTATTGTAACACTACAAAATACAGAATGGAAAGACGGCTTCGTGATCCGTCACACATGGTGGTTTTGATCAATTTGACGCCTGCCGCACACCTGCCGCCTCCAGGGTTTCCGGTAACCACGTAGCATCAACCTCCACGAGCCCGCCCTATGCGATATTGTTTCTCGGCCTAACGGAGTGGCGAGAGGATCTGCCGAAGAGCTCTTTAAGAACTTGATATCACATCCTGGCTTGATAGATCTGCCCATTTACCCAGAGTTACGGTCAAGTACCCGTGTATTGTGCATAGCCAAGAGTTGACTCGCCGATAGATTCTACTCAACTCAGCCTTATTTGCATGCGTCGCATCGCTGCAATAATGGCTCATAGAAGAAAGGGGAAATAGAGGGCGTCCAAGGAAAAGACTTACATATCAATGGGAAGAAGTCATATTCGCCCCTTTATCAGCACGAACAGCACCCTTTTTTACACATATTGACGTCAAATGGAACAGCACCAAGCCTATCCAACAGATATGTGTTTGATCATGCCCCTTTTCAGATAACACCACATCAACAACTCTCATGCAAACAGGTATAACAGCGTCATGATGGTCGGGATTCATCCCGAAGATTCCAGTGGCTCTCTAGAGCTATGGAGATAAGCTGTAATGAAGCTTCATCTGGTACATACGACCATAGGTAGTGGAAAATACGGGATCCCGTCCGCTCTCCCATAGTCAAGCCACTAACCGGCGGATTAGTAGTTGGGTCGGTGACGACCAGCGAATCCCCGCTGTTGTATGTTTTTTGCTGAGAATTCCTCTATGCTCCTCCTTGTCTTTTTGACGGAGATAACTACTACTTACTACCTAACCAGGTTGGACTCTGAGAGATGGTGTTGTGTGCGGTTGGAGTAAAGGGGTGTAAGAGAAATGCAATGCAGACCACTGAACACGAAGAAAAGCGTCTAGGAGGTGACCTGGTTACGACAATGCTCATAAAGCTCATAACCTGTATCGTTATGACTCATCTCTATTGGTAGCTATTCTATGTATTCGTTATTCGTCATATTGTCTGATATTCACCTTTTGTGTAAGAACATCGCGTTGCATATCTGCACTCATGACCATTCTATCTGGCTTTTCTCAATGGTACACAACATGTTATCCCCATTACAAACGAAGAACTTGACAACGGCTGGCAATACCATCGAAGATACAAGTGTTATCGATGGGCACATATTGCTTTGTAATGATCTTGATCATCTCTTGGGCGACCATGCCACCAGTGACAGCTGAGATGTTGTGAAGTTCGCCGCCAGCAGCTCGTTCCACTTCTTGAGCAGTCTTCTCGTAGCGCTCATTGTCTGCGACCAGTGGTGCCTGCTGGCTGATAAATGACATAATCTCATCTGCGGAAGCTGTCTTGGTATTTGATGTTGCCAAAAGGGCAAGGTAGAGTGGAACAAGAGATAGCGGCATCTCCGGGCCGGCAATCGCCGCAATTTCATCATTAGTGACTTCCCGTTCTACCAAGTAATTGTTAGCAGCAGGCAAAGTAGACGCGTTATTAGAAATCTTACCGACTACCTGATCAAGCTTGATCGATTTGTCCTCAAGACCATTAATGAGTTTGATGAAGCGAGCATTCTTACAGAAGAGCTCGACCTGCTCGGGATCCACATCATCACCACCAGGAATGCTTCGAACTGTTTGCAGGACTTGATTAACATCTTCACGGGCCCGTTCTTTGTAAATGTTTTGTAGTTTGATGTAGACACTGGACTGGGCCTTCATGTCGGGTAATCCGCCAGGCACAGGCAAACGTCCATGTTCAGAGTAGAAGCGTTTCACTGCCTCGGCGATGATCCAGAAACCGGACTTGATCTCCTCAGGGTCTTGATGGATATAATTAAAGACTTGTTGGAGGGAGCTTGGCAGGGATGGAGCTATAATATGCTTCATGACAGCAGCTATGGCTTCTTCAAAGTTCTCTTCTCCCCCCTCTGGGTTGTCTGTTCGCATGGCATCGGATACAGTCTTCCGGAATGCTGTCTTGTCAGCATAGCTGATGGGATAAGCGCCGTTGTGAGATTGTTGCCATTGTTCGAGGTAGTGAAGAAGAATGACAACCAAGGGCAAGTGTCCATGCTGGTGATTATCCAGGGTATCGATATCCTTGGTCATGTCCTTGGAAAACTCGGTGAGTTCGGCCCAAGGAGCTAGCAGCCTCAGGTCTGTGGTGGCCGCCTCGTCGGGGTGAGTGTCAACGATGGGAAATGTACCAGGCAGAGTAGTTTTGAAGTAAGAGTAGTAACCCACAGAGTGAACAGCAATAGTAGGTATTTTGTTTTGCTGAGCATAATCTTGAATGAGCTTGACTTGGTCTTCTGGTAGGGGCAGCGCATATAGGATCATGGTGAAAGAAGGTGAGTTGCCAAGGTAGGCTTTGAGGTTGAAGGAATCATCCTGAGATTTTGGGTACCATTCACCCTGAACTTCAGGGTTGAGCTCCAAGAGAAAGTTGGTGCAGGCCTCAGCTCTCGGCTTGCCAAGCCAGCTGTCGTCCACGAAGAAGTTGACGCCCAGATCCTCGTGACTCACAACGCTTTGATCAGCAATAGTAAATCGGCCAATACCAGGAAGAACGAGGTTCTTGAGTGTTTCAACACCGACAGTGCCAGCGCCAGAGTTGACCAGGAGGATGTTGGCGGACTCGAGAGCAGCTTGACCGGATGCAGCCCAAAGCCGGAGTTGACGGTCATACTTGCGCTCCTTCTCAGAAGGACCATGGAGGACCGGAGGAGTCTGTGTCATGACATCAGCCATGGTTGAGCTGTGTTGGGATGATGTATATGGATGACTATGCGGTTGTTCAGGTGATGAATGTTGGGCGATGTCGCCTTGTGGAGCTTGTTCCGAAGAAGTTAAACAAGGATCAGTCGGATTGGGGATAAATGAGCGTTGCGAGTATCTTGACTGAAAGATACCAGTACAAATACTGACAATGAAGCTTGAGAATGAGGCTCCAGCGAAAATGATGGTGTTGAGTAATCGGCCAAGGCTGCCTGCAAGGGACAGAAAGCACGAAACTGGTAGTGAGCGGCTCTGGGCCGAATCATTTTTGTCCATCATAGCGGAGGTAAGCTGAGCTACGTCACGTTTGGTGCGGATGATAAGTGGGGACCTGGATGATCTGAGATCGGTGATTGGCGAATGAGATCATGATCGGCCCATACTGGTCTAGCCTTTTAGCAATGGGGTATCAGTTGTTGTAGTTAAGGAACTGGTTGTAGCAAGCAGAGATGATGTAAAGAGACAGTTGATTTCTGGATTTAGGGGAACAGACCGATCTTTTTATAGACAGGATAATTAAGATTCGGGGGGTATTTGACTCATATTTAATCAGGTGAGAATGAGCAAGTGATGCACTTGAGTACATACATGATGCAGTACCTACTATGCTTCTTAACTATAACTCTAAACAAAAACTGCAACACGAGTTTGTAAAAAACTTGAAGGTGAATAGACATAGAGCTTCAAGCTACGTACACGCAAAGCTTGAGATTGCCATAAGATGCTACGGCTCACTTGAATAAGTAACTTACAGATTGTGGAAAGCTAGAATAAGACACGAAACTCGAGCTTCGCAAACTCCGGTCCAGTCTTAACATCATAGTGTATGCACTGATGGCCTGAGGACAGTGACTTTTTCAAGAGAACTTCTTGTAACTAATGCTCTCAATGCTGAGTTAAACCTTTGATCACGTGCAGTCGAGTGTTTGCTTGAAGAATGGGGCTCGTTCTCGTTCTTTACTTCGCAAACAGCTACGTTGTATAGAGCATCAACAGCTTCGTCCGCACTAATAGCTTATGTTCTATCTAATCGAACTATGAATTGTTCCGAAAAGATTCCTTCTTTCTGCCTAGCGCTGATGCTAAAGGTTTGTATGCAGCTGCTGATGCATCGGCAAAGAGTGAAGCGAATGCGAGAGCGGGCCTATCACTCCACTTCAACGACCTCAAGCTGACCTCCAAATGCAAAGTCGCCAGTAAATACCCAATCATCATGTGAAACTGGCATTAGAATGACTTGTAAGTCGCGAAAACCTATGATTGGAGTAATGGCCCTCTAGTGTTCAGGATCTGCTCCAAAAACTCTGGACATTAAAGTGTCCAATATGGTCTCTGTTCCTTTTTCTATCAGATTAATACTCCCTAAATGGCCTATCTAATAACGTGTCAATAAAACAAACGCATTTTTGACAAACGAAACGTCAAAGAGCAGTACCCTGATAGCTATGGCTCTGTTCGCTCGTCTGTAGCGCTGTTTGCTTGTTCTAGAAGTCACACTTATACATGCGATTCACTCAATCTGTTGGCACTGTTACATTGATAAACGGTCTGGACTTCCAATAGCTAATGAAATCTCCTGCAACTGTCTCTTTCTTTCGTTTACTATCTTAACACATCCTCTGAACATATTCAGTCAACATCATCTCTTCATCCATCTGCTACTTCTCTGAGCTACGATGGATATCGAACTCAAGGATCTCAGCGTGCGTGCCCACGAACGGGACGAAATAGGATCATCTTCCAACACAAGACCCAATTCTTCTTCTCCTACTCCTAGAGTAAAAGATGTCCAAGTCGAGGCTTCTGCGATACCCTCAGCTCGTTTCTGGAGCTTGTGTGTTGGGTAAGCCTCAACTGTCCTTCCATCGATACATATCTTCTACTAACAAGTACCCTTGAAGTGTTCTTCTAGGTCTTTTCCTCTCCATAGTCGACACTTCCATCGTCGCTACAAGTTTGCACACCATCGGTCTTGAATTTGAAGTCCTTGAGAATGTCAACTGGGTCGCCCTCGCCTACGCACTCGCCTATCTAGGATGCGCCATCCTCTTTTCTCGTGTCTCCGACATTGTAGGAAGACGTGATGCGTTCATCGCGGCCTATGTAATCTTCTTCATATTCTCACTGGCCTGTGGCTTCGCTCAGAGTATTGACCAACTCATCGCTTTTCGTGCCTTACAAGGTATCGGTGGCTCAGGTAAGTCGAACAGTCTCCCACCACGAATAGGAAGTCTAATAAATTCAGGACTATATTCTCTTACGATGATTATTCTCCCTGAGCTCAGTCCCAACAACCTCAAGCAGTATATGGGAGCTCTGGTGGGTATGATCATTACCGTCTCCGGTGTTCTTGGTCCTCTCCTTGGTGGTGTCTTGACGCAGTATTCTTCTTGGAGATGGATTTTCTGGATCAAGTAGTACCCCTTACCCTGATAGTTTACATGTCATAGCTAATTATGTATAGTGGCCCTATTGGACTCGTGTCTCTCGTCATTTTTTTCTTTGCCTGGCCGAAGGCTGAATACTTACCCTCCGAACAACGACGTGCTTGGAAGGAGCTCGATTACCTGGGATCGTTCCTTGCTATCTCTGCCGCAGTCTTGGTAGTGTTTGCCTTCCAGACCGCAGAAACTGGGAGATCCAACAATGGGTGGAAGTCCGCCTTGTTCATCGCACCCCTCGTGTGCGGCATGCTCGCTTGGGGCTTGCTCGTGGCTTGGCAATTCAATATCCAGCGTCGATGGCGAGATCGATTTGCTCCCGCCTTTCCAGTCAACATCTTTCGAAACAGGGTGTATGCTACTGCTGTTCTCAACACTCTTCTGAACGGCTTCCCCTACTTACTACTCGTCTACGCAATTCCTCTGAGAATCCAAGTCGTCAGTGGCAAGTCAGCCCTTACTGCAGGTGTCATGTTGCTACCAATGCTTGGAGCATCAGCACTTGGAAGTATGTTGGCTGGAAGAATCAACTCTAACAAAAACTATACATTTGAGTCGTTGTTGGTTGGCTCATGCTTCATGACACTTGGCTGCGGTTTGCTCGTTTCTCTATCTCATGAATCGGACGATGCTAAGTTGCTCGGCTTCACCACGTTCTGTGGCCTTGGCTTCGGATTGACTGTTGCGTCGTCAATGATGCAGTCAACAGTCGAAGTACCCATCCGAGACTTTGGTAAGGATCACAAGCCCCAGTAATCAAGATGGTTCTTAAGCTAACAATATCGCAGCTCCTGCACAGGGCATCCTTTCTCAAGTACGACTCCTGGGCGGTAGTTTGGGTATTGCTGTTTCGTCGGCCCTGCTCAACCAGAAAAGCTCCGAGTACCGCACAGGTGTTCTGACGCCCCTCGAACAAGCAACTATCGATGGACCTGACACCCATCTCTCCAGTTCCCAGTGGTCGGCTGTTCGCTATACCTACGCGGATGCCTTCCAGGCGGAGATGAAGATAGCAACTGCCGTCGCGGCTTGTGCAGTCATTTGTACGTTTGGAGCTGTTCGCAAGCAGCGTCTGCTGATAGACGAACAACGAGCTGCCATCGTGGCGGAAGAGGCTGCTCGTCGTCGTGGACAAGCCGCGTAGGTGCTGCCAAGTAATCCTTTGGGTTATATATCATGCAGGGCATGTTTACCAAGACTATGGTAGCATTTCGGCGTTGAATCGTTTTGGCCTAGACCATTTTGTGTATTCTAGTTAGTTTAGACTAGCCACTTGGCCTTGGAAATAGCCAAGCAATTGCCTCGGGTTTGTCATAGTGAATGGCATCACTTCATCGATGACTTAGGGACTGATTTGGACGTAGGCAGATATGTCAGTGCCGTTACCACTGCATGCAGGCGAGATATGCGAAATGATAGCGTGCAGAGACAATTCATAGATTAGTGCTCATTATATTCCTCTATGTGCCGTCATCCACACTGGTGCCCTCTTCCTTGGTCGTATCTCTGTACGTCTCCACCGCTGCCGTACTCGGCCGCCTCGGCTTCATATCGTTTAGAGCTTCACTCTCCTCATCAATATCGTTGTCTTCACCACCTTCGCCTTCATCGTCCGTCACATCGGGTGACTCAGCCAAGCTGTGTTGCAATGATGCCATAAAGTCGCCCGCCGCCTCAAATTTGGTGATCCCATCTTTGTGCGGTAAGGTTGAGTATATCCTATGGGCCTCATCCAGACACCGTCGCGCTTGAATGTGTTTTGATTGCTGAAGCCACGCATCTGCACTGAGGACGCTCCAAGTTGCGGACTTACGGCGTCGCGAACCCCAGTGCCAGCTTCCAACCCCTTCTTTTGAAGCGTAGCATATGGCGAGACGTTCTTTTATTAGGGCGTCACCAATGTTGCCCGCGATCTTGGATTCGAGAAGCCGCACACCCCAGCGTCCTGCATCATCGATATTTGTTCCACCCCGGAGACGCAACAGCTCAAGGCCAAGAACCAAGCTTCGCAGTGCCCCGTAGGGAGCGCTACATCTTGTGTTGTAGGAGTAAACGGCGGCCTCTAACATCTGGTCGATCGTCTCGGCGCGGCTTTTGGATGAAATTTGATGGGGGAGGATCAGAAGACTCAAAGCAGCCATCTCGTTAGCTGCCGCATGGTGCTTCCAAGCCTTCGAGTCGCTAAAATCGGACCGCAAAAGATCGTAAGTTGATTGTGCCAGCTTCCAATCTCTCAACATAAAGGCATAATCTGCTAGTTTGCGCATGATTGCCTCAGGGGCTTCCGCTCCATAGAACCCAGCTGAATTGTAATTATCTCTTGTGTTGCTGGTGCCTCCAGTTGAGTTCCTCGAGCTGCCGCCAAATGCCCACTTTCTTGATAGATTCATGAAGCGTCCCGTAAGGCCTCTCCGCCGCGAAGCAACTTGGTCGTTCCAGACAGAGATGTGTCGCTCCATTGTAGGTATTATGGACATGGTCACCATTTCACGCACAAACGTACGGATGGCGGTAGCATCAGATTCGAATATGTAGCGTGTTGGATCCTCGAAGTCACCATCATCTTCGCTTCGTCTGATATCCTCAAGTTCCTCGTGGGCAGACATCCAATCGCTGCGGGGTAGTGGTATACTGTCATCGTCAGTCTCGGCGCTCTGACTACTTCTCAGGCGAAGAAGATGGCAGTGAATTCCAAGATGTCGCTTCATCTGGTCAAAAAGCCCCATAGATCTTGTAATATCGTCTTTCTCTTCATCGTGGACCAAGACATAGTATCGAATAAACTCGCTGTCAACCCAGGCCGGAAGCCTCTTGCTTCCTTGGCTTGTCTCCGTGTAGAGTCTCCTCAACTCTTCGATTGGGCTCGGGTTCCGTGAGCTGATGGCAATAACACATGCTACCGGATGAGAGAAGGTTTCATGGGGAGATATGGGGAGGCCGGATAGTAAGCGTCTTAGGTAAAGAGCATAATATGGCGACGTCTCTTCTGAGCCTGCGTCTTGGCCCGCAAACACGCCATGCTGTGGCAGCGCCGCAAAGGACTCCTCTGCATATGACAAATGGCTGTTCACCACAGCCTCCACATCCGCGAGAAATTGCTTGTCCCTTGGTATACCTGCCTCACTCCCATTTTGTCCTTGTGAGGCGGGGTTCTTAAACCCTGATGTAGGATCCGGATGTTCAACATTATCGCCGAATCTTGTAAATCTGATAGAAAACCCCTCTGCAACTTTGCTCATGCCGTTGCTGTCCCTGATCGTGATTTTGCCTTGCACATCTTCACCAAACGGTCGTAGAAGTTCCCAAAGGCCATTTCGGAAGCCCTTTTCGCTCATCAACGCATCGGTATCTTCGGAGGCATAGATAGAGACATGAGGGACAAAGGCCCGCAATATCAGACTCAAAGGTTCGGAACTATCTCCCCCGTTCTCTTGGAGTGGCCGGTTGGGCCGGGCATCGAAGACGGTATGTGAAAGAACCCGAGAAGGCGATCCTCGGCCAGCTGGCGATATGGAGCGCGATCCGGGTGGTGAAAGAGTCGAAGCGTACAAAGAAGCAGCGGAGGGGTTGGATCGGCGGAAGGCGAGGTTGGTTTCGGATTGTGTTAATGGTAGTGACGCAAGGACAGGAGTAGAGTGTCGCGCCTTTGTAAGCTTCATGCCCGATGCAGCTGCCGGCAACGCCTGGAGCGGTTCCGTTGGCGAAGCTTCATCTTCGAAAGGCTGTGGCATGAAGGCGACGGCGATCAGCGGCTTGCCTTGATAATATCAAGCAAGGTCGCAGGGGATCTAGGAGATGGTGCCGGAATTCGGAGGGGGATTATGAGGCGCACGAGGGAGAGGATGAATCGCAAACTGTCAAGGATACAAGTCGGCTCGGCATGATCCTATCACTAATAAGAACGGTACATTTGGTGAAGGAACAAGAGTCGACGTAATCTCTCGGTCTCAAATCGTATGGATCTTGGCTGGCTATTGGCAAACGTTGGGCGACGATGTGGAAGCTCAGGATATGATGGCGGTACGTACCGCGTTACCTCATATGAAATCCAGCCAGGGGGTCTGCAGCGCGGCTACGGAGTAGGCGGGTTTCAATTTCAGGCTTCATATCGCTCTAACGGGGCGAGAGCCGCCCTACTCGGTACATACACATATCTGTATACAAGAGCCAAGGCAGCTCAAAGTCAAGTTCGCGACCTCAACTTCTACGCATGCTTCACCACACCCTGATACACAATGCCTTCGGATCTATCAGCGTATCTAGCTTCGAATTACCTAGTTGCGGACCCGAAACCTGCCAAGAAAAAGAAGCGCAAGCGTGGCGCCGAAGCCAACGCTGGCCTTCTTATCACAGACGATGACGACTCGGGCTGGGGCAATGCGCAACAAGAACAAGACGACGAAGGAATAGATGCTCCAGTCACAGTATCAGGGCGATCAGCCGAGTTTCGAAAATCCAAGAAGAGTAACTGGAAGTCAGTGGGAGGTGACACAACATCAAAAGACGATTCTGCTGCTGCTGCAGACGCGATTCTAGCATCAGCAGCTGCGGAGCAAGATGCAGCTCGCGATGAAGATGAGGATATGCCTATCTTGGAGGAGGATATTGCAGCTGTGAAGATGAGCGACGGAACACACGCCGGACTACAAAGCGCGGCTACGGTATCGGCACAACTCAAACGACGCCAAAGGGAGGAGCGTGAGGAGTTTGAACGGCACCGCAAATCTGCCAAGGAAGAAGAAACAGTATATAGGGACGCCACAGGCCGAAGAATCGACATCTCCATGAAGCGCGCTGAAGCTCGACGCGCAGCTGCTGAGGCAGAAGAAAAGGAACGACTTGCCAAGGAGGCTCTCAAGGGCGAGGTACAAATCGAGGAGGCACGCAAGCGACGCGAGAATCTGGAAGACGCCAAGCTCATGTCATTTGCCCGCACAGCCGACGATGAAGAGATGAACCGGGAGTTGAAGGAACAAGATCGCTGGAATGATCCTATGATGCAGTTCATGAGCGAGAAGAAGGACACCGGGAAGAGCCAGGGTAAAAAATCAAAACGTAAGCCAGTATACGCTGGTGCCGCGCCGCCGAATCGCTACGGAATTAAACCAGGTTATCGCTGGGATGGAGTTGATCGTGGCAATGGGTTTGAGGCAGAAAGATTCAAGGCACTCAATCGCAGAGAACGGAACAAGGGACTGGAATATAATTGGCAAATGGATGAATAGGCGCACAATTTTTGGTACAAGGATTCTATTATATACCCCTTTCTGAGCGCTTTACAATTTGACCTCATCCGCGGCAACTGGATCATGATAGTTGTGTAACTTTCATCCATGGCCGGGTCCCGACACACTGTCTAAGTGTCGGGTTTGCTAAGTGCAAAGTCAAAAGCCAAACAAAATTACAAAACCATCTCCGCTCAAACCAAGTATCAAAACATCTAAGACCTGCGGCGAAGTCGCTTGTCAGGGCCATAGTCGCAAAGCTTCTTCACAAGCTGGATCCATTCGTTCTTGGGCATTTGGCCAGGTTTATCACCCAGACGATGGTTGAAGAGCTTGATCAGTTCACCAATGGTGATGCCCTCGTTGGGAATTTTGTCCAAAATCTCAGATGGCTCGACAACAGAGCCCCCTGGAGAGCCAGGAGAGGCAGCTGCGCAAATATGTTAGCTACGGCTCCCTTATAAACTGAGCCAAGTAAAAACTTACCGCCCTGGGTTGGGTTGGGGCTGCCAGCTCTAGACGCCGAAGGAGTACCGCGGGCGCTGTGGCTGACGAGCTTCAGCTTCTTCCTCTTAGGCGCAGCACCATCTGACATTTCGCCAGCCGTGCCCTCTCCATCGCTGCCAGATCCGGCACCCATGGCTCGCCGGGCGGCTGCACCCTGTGGCAAAGGAGTACCAGATCTGCTTCCTGCAGCAGAAGCAGCGTTTTTCTTGAGCTTCTTACGGGAAGACTCATTTCCACTAGACTCGGAGAGCGCTGGGGAGCCAGCTCTCTTCAGCGATTTACCCTTCTTGGAGCTCTCGGGCTTTTTGCCGGATGGGGTATTGGTCCCCTTGGAGCCAGTACCAGAGCCCTGAGCTTTGTCTTCCTTTCCGCCGTCCTTCTTGTTCTCGTCATCTTTCTTCTCCTCGTCTTCTTCCTCATCAGAAGAGTTTTCCTCAGACTAAACTGTCAGATGACGTTATTCTAAATGTGTGCATAGATGGAGACCTTACCGAGCTGCTCCAGGGGTTTTCCTCAGAATCATCACTTTCGTAGATGTCCTCTCGGTCTCGCTTGATAAGCGCCTTCTTGGTGGTCTTGCCAAGCTTCTGTCGCAGCATCTCTTCTTGTAGTTGCTCATCCAACTCCTTGTCGACCTCTTGTTCATCGCCTTCTCCAAACAAGTTGGCACCAAGTTGCTCTCGTCGTATACGATCCTTCGACTCTTTCGTGTCTTCGTCATCATTCCTTTCGAACATGGGAGCCTCGTCATCGTCTTGAAACTCATCACCAGACATGTCAATTTCGTCGTGGTCGAGCTTCTCTGATCTTGAAGCAGCTTTGAATGTGGCACTTTCGGTTTTGACCATCTGGCCACCTCCATAAAACATTCGTCGGGTAGCTTCCAAATCCTGTCGGCCAGCTCTCTTCTCCTCGTCTTTCATGATCCAACGGCCAGGTTCTACCTTCTTGTTCATTAGGGCTTCGGCCTCATCGATAGTATAGGGCTGAAACGGGGGCTTCGAGGTGAACCTATACCACTTCTCCAGAGGTACCATGCGGAAAACCGACTTATCTATCATGAATGCCACATTTGACTCGGAGAGGGCGGAGACATAGTTACCAACCCAGACATTCTTGCCCTCCGCATCTTCAAGATGCCACGGCAAAGCTTCCTCGTATCTGATGTCAGATTCCTTCTTAGCAGCTTCTGTCTTAGGCGCTCTGTTGAAACTAGTTTTCTCCTCCTTCTGCTTCTTTGGTCTTTTGGGGTTAGGGTCTTTGGCGACAGGCGCGATCTTGGCCTGGTCAATTGCACGCTGGGCCTCACGTTCCGCTTTGACCTGTGCCAGCCTCTCGGCTTCTTGTTCATCAGGCTGCGGCGCTTCAGGCGCCTCGACCTTGGCAACTCTCCCTGGGGGCGGCTGGCGAGCATCTCGTCGGTGTAACGTAACCGGACGCGCAAAATCATCCTGATCAGTTGGGTCGACGGGCTTATCCCCGACCTTGGACTGCGTGAATTTCATCATGTGATAGCGGATACCATCGAGAAGGGCCTTCTTTGTTGTCATGATGGGGATGTCACTGTATTGAGCAGGCGGTGGCTCCGACCATCCTCCGTTCTGCCTTCGAATCTCCTCAATGTTTGGTTTTGCTCCATTTTGTGGGCCTGAACCGGACGGTGCTGTAGGTCTGGGAGGTGGTCTTCGAGAAACGAGGGGGTTTGCGCGTGGTTTCTTTCGCATGGGTCGAAGAGGGTTTGGCTTTTGGTTCTTGGAGGCACCGTTTGGAAAGCCAGGCGCATTGGCGGGAGGGTTTCCTGGGGGTGGCGGCGCACTCATATTGATGGCAGACTCGAAGTTCGTTCAAAACTCGGCTCTGCAATAGATCCTTCGGAGGCAGCAGGTCACGACCTGAAGCCTAGCTCTGCGCCGGGCGCAAGAAAAGAGGCAAACGCGCCGGTATCTCGATGAGTTTGCTGGCGATATTGATGAGAAGTAGAAAATGGTACGAGCTATCGATGTTGAGAGGAGTCAAGCAGTCAAGACGGAATGCAAAGGGGTGCTTTATGTTTATTGACAAAGAGGATGCTAGGTGCAAGAACAAAGCCGTGCTGGCGAGACTGGCACTGGTAAATTAGGTATGACGATGACAAAGGCGCGTCAAGGGTTGAGCCACATGTGGCTGTGCACGAAGAGCTTCAAGGGTGACTGACTTTGTGCTAAAGTTCAGGTTGACTCTGTATTTAATCTACCTATCCACGGAATATCTCTTCAACCCTGGTTTTGGAAGCTATTTGCACATCATAAAAGAGGCAAAAAGGCACAGTACAGGCCTCCATGCTAACGTGAGAGGGAACAAAAAGAACAGGACCAAGCTTGTAGACCAGAAAAACGCTAGATATAATAAGGGAGCACCATGAATAACCTAGCGATTACGCTGAGTACGGATCTAGCTTTTATATTCAATAAAAGAAAAGAAGATAGATGCTATACTTACTAAGGCACTTAGATATGATCCATTTCAGGTTTTGCTGTAGGCTGCTACCTTAGGTACCCATCTATGTAAACTCTTCACAGTTAAAAACATCTCACGTAGCACTGTAGTGCAGAGCAAACAGTAGCTGCATTTTGTGGAGACCTACAAACGGGCAAGCTTCAACATCACCTGCATAGCTTTATCGCCTCAATCAATCTCAACCCTCCAAACGATTAAACACATGCTCACATTCTGTCGCTCCTTCACTTTCCACCTGTTATCTCTCAACTAAGTCATACCAGGTCGTCCCATCTTCTTCTTTTGGCGAGGTGATGCACCAAAGACTGACCTGTCTTTGCGATCCCTCCCTCATCTTGATTAGAACTTTCGGCACTCAATCACGGTCACAGCCTGCTTCAGCCCCGCGTCTATCCCTGTTAAACTTCACTTCTACCTAGAAAAGCTTCTGCTGAACAGCTCACAATTATTACCGCCCGAAGTATATCTTAAGCGGAATGCGACTAGCCACATCCTAGTCGATCTTCTTATAAGACTCTTATCCATCTACCCACTCAGCTTAGCTACGATAACGAGAAGCTATTAAGCTTGCTACGTCTTCACGTTCCCACCCTGTTTCGTAGGGCCTTGTCTTTTCGAAGAAGCCCTTCATGTTTCCCAATCGCCGCGACCCGTCGGCGGAGACTCCTGTTGGCCCTCCTACGGGCCTTGAGAACCATCTGCGCAGCCTCATCATCTCCAATGGCACGCCACTACAAGAGTCTTCACTCGACTCTTCTGCACAATCCGCCTCCATCTCAAAAAATGGGTCAAGCAATAGGGCTGGTCTCAATGGACCGCCTGGTGGCTCCTCTCATCCGTCCAAGCCAACACGCAAGCGGCTAAATCAGGCGCAAAGACGCCAGATGAGCTCCCAACTATCTATAGATATTGACCCTCGGGCTCAGCAACCTCCTCTAAGCAGAAACTTCCAGAGCCCGGCGTCTCATTACCCACGGCAATCCCAGCCTTATCAACGGCACATGCAAACCGATTCTCACCCACGAGCCTCCTACGAGAACCGGTCGGGCGGCTCATATAACCAACGCCCGTGGAATGACCCTCAACAGCATAGACCTCGAGGGTTTGACCATGCACCACCACCTTCAGGCGTCCGCCCGGACTCCATGCCAACCCAGCCAAACCGGGGTCCCGGCTACTTGTACAATGCCAAACGCACAATTCAATTTCACCCTGAAGAAATTGCAGCTCAAGCTGCTATGCTTGACCAGCTATGTTTCCAGGTCGTTTCCAATTCTGAGATTGAAAGGTCAGAGATTGCTGAAAAGGAAGACTTCCGTTGTCGAATTGAAGCCATCAGCCGGGAGGTCATTGCATCCTTTGAGAAGGAGCAAAATCCAGAAGCCGAGTTTCCCTCACAATCAGTTCAACTCAAGTGCTTTGGAAGTTTATCTTCGGGATTTGCAACCAAAGCTTCAGATATGGACCTTGGGCTCCTTTCACCAATGTCTGTCATTCAGCCAGATGCTCCAGGCTCTCATATCCCACGTTTACTGGAAAAGGCTTTCCTAGATGCTGGTCTGGGAGCTAGGCTTTTAACCCGGACCAGGGTCCCTATCATCAAGCTGTGCCAGGCTCCGCCCGAGAAGCTGCGTCAAGGCCTCCTCGAAGAACGATTCAAATGGGAAAATGGTCTTGAGGAGGCTCATGGAACTAATGAGGCTCAAGAAGACGATGAACAAGATCAACACACAGCATCTCACGACCATGAAAGCGACCGAGACCAAGTTGCAGGAGCTGAAGCCAAATCTTCTGCTGTTATGGAGCTTACATCATCCACTTCCCACGAAGACGAGGCGCAAATAATTGACCTCAAGCAGGGACCCAACAACTCCGTCTCGTCCTACTACGGGCTGGCTAAACGGGTTCTCCGCAGGGTAGGTGGCCGCGATGCTACTATCTCCAACTACCGCGTATTTTCGGACCAAGACTGGGTTATGCTGAACAGGGTCTGTGAGGCATTCGTAGCTGGTCTTTCAGATACTCGCCTTCGAGACCGGTTGTCCGTATACCCATCTCTCGCTTTTGTTCAAGATACAGCTACGCCAATCAAACGATCCCTTCTTGGTGTTTACACTCAGGTCGAAGGTGAACAACTTCGGCAGCTATGGGAGGAGAGCGGTGTTGAAGAGCGAAGTCAACCCTCGCGATCCCTTACTGAGCAAGCCTTCAAGGTTTGGGGAGAAGCTCAATGCAAAGAAAACTTCGGCGACGATCCCGTATCCTATACCAAGGAGCTTCAGTTAGCCTTCGACAAGCTGAAAAAGGCCCCTTCCGTGCAGTTTGTGACATTAGAACAGGGTCAGCAAGAATCACCCGCATCATACTACAAGCGAGCTTTGTATATATTCAACGGATTGAAACCAGCCAATGAGCAAGTTGCCTTGAAGTGGGCAAGCATCCTTGTTGTTCGATATGTGGCCGGTATCCATCAAGAGGATATTCGCAAGACATTGCAGGGTTACATGGCCACATGTCCCGAGTCCCTGTCGCTCCGGGGTGTAGGTCTATTGCACAAGAGCATTCATCTAGCGTGGGAGTTTGAACGGGCGATGGACAAGGACTCTTACGATGAGTCCGCTGTTCAAGACATCAAAGACTATATCGCACTGCTTCGATCGCCCTTGCAGCAAATTGACTGTTTGGTCTCGGGCAACGAACCTTTCATTCCACTCGCGCCGGATACGTTCCATCTTGTGGAAAGGATTCGCCAGTTACCTGATCCTCATAGGATGGCTCCCAACCAGCCCCGTGATCGTTACAAGGATCACCTGGAATTTCCTAAAACGGGTGCAGGCGTTCAATGCGATATCAACTTCTCATCTCATCTGGCCCTTCACAACACTGCTCTTCTACGATGCTACTCCCATACAGACCCGCGTGTGCGGCCTATGGTCTTATTTGTCAAACACTGGGCGAAGATGCGCGGGATCAACTCAGGCTATCGCGGTACATTAAGTAGCTATGGCTACGTCTTGATGGTTCTTCATTACCTAGTCAACATTGCCGAGCCGTTCGTCAGCCCCAACCTTCAGCAACTAGCCCCTCCGCCCCCACCAGGACTTTCACATGTCGAATTCGAGAATATGACCATGTGTCGAGGTCACAATGTTCAGTTCTGGCGTAATGAAGACGACATTCTACGCCTTGCTTGTGCGAACCAGCTCAATGGCAATAATGAGACTGTTGGTCATCTTTTACGTGGCTTCTTCGAGTATTACGCTCATAGTAGCATGATGAGCACTTCTTCGGGCAGGGGATTTGACTGGGGCCGAGATGTGCTCAGTTTACGTACCCCAGGCGGTTTGTTGACCAAGCTGGACAAGGGCTGGACTGGTGCTAAGACAGTCATTGAAGCCCAGACTATAGGACCTCATCCACCAGCCCAGCCTGACCAGGCCTCAGCATCAGTAGCTTCTAAGGAGCAACTTGCGAAAGAGGATGGTACGCAGCCCAAACAGGGCAGTGCAGCCGCCAAGAATGGTGAATTCAAGGAAGTTCGTCACAGATACCTCTTTGCAATAGAGGATCCCTTCGAACTAGAACATAACGTCGCTCGAACTGTCACACATAACGGCATTGTCTCAATTCGGGATGAGTTCCGTCGAGCATGGAAGATTATCAAGTCGGCTGGCAATGTTGACCCTCAGGAAAGCTTACTTCGTGATGTGAACGACGCTGAGATGGAGAGTCGTCCTTTGTCATACCTTTTGGACGAGATTCATGGGCTAGGCCAGACCCAGAACGCCCATGTCGCATGAATGTATGAGAATTATACCGAGATAATGTATGAATATGAGAATGGAGGATAGGGCAGGCCTATTGGCGGCGCAACAAGGTTCATGGCATGACTTGACGTGTAGGTTATTCATAATGGCTGGATCTAGTGAGATTAAGTATCTCTCCCAGGTAGTTATGATATAATGCAAAATCACAAAGACAATATTACTTCAGTGTACCTGAGTTATACCCTTCAAGCCGAAGTCTGGGCAACCCATCAGTAATGACACAGCTTTTTTTTTAACACAACAAGAGGCACTATGCCCAATGGCCAGATACCACATCAGCGTTTCCATCAGAGTTTCCAACAGCATCAAAATGAATAGCAACACCACAATAAACCTTGTGTTCAAATGAACACATGGGACAATATTACTGTTTAATCTTTCTTGACTGTTTTGCTGTAATTTATGATACAAACTAACTATGTTGAGACAACACATCGAACAAGTTCCTTGTAGCCGGCTTTGCGACTCCAGCTTTCCCTTTCAATGCGTTCTCCTTGCTAATCTTCTGCTTCTTACTTTTTGTTACTCGTTTTGGCTTTGCGTCAATATCGGTGTCCGGTAATGGCACGAATTTTGCGACTGTCTTGTAAATCCGCGCCTCGCCGCTCTTTTGTAAAAATTCGAGCGTGCTTTCAACATCGGGGAAATCTGCCAGAGATGGCAGTGATAACAGCATGTCTTGTAGATCTGGTAGAATCTCCTGGGCTTGCCCAAGTGACAGAATCTGCTTTAGGAGCCGAAATGAGTAATAAGAAGCTTGCAGGTGCGCGACGAAATGGATGGCATCCCAGGAAACTCTCTTAAAAGTTGGGTTCTGTAGTGACTCTTCCAATGTTTGCAGCGTGTGTGAGTGTTTTCCCTCTTCATGACAGTATCTAATATCTAGCGTCAAGCAAAATATGTGCCATGCTCGGGCTGTATCGCCTTGGGTTCCTGCCTTGATCCTAGACATTAGGCTGGCAAGGTCTTGAGCCCAGTATTTCACAGCTGATTCAGGTAGTACTGGCGCTTGTCGTCCCTTCTGCACGACGGTGTTGACGCGTCGGTATTCTTGAATGGTTGAAGAGGAGCCGGGGATGATCCAACGGGCTATTGTGTAAGCCAACTGTCGAATCAGCGTGCTCTGCTCCCAGGCACTTCCACGAGTTGGAGACTCAAGCAGAATTGGGAGAAAGATCTTTACATCGTCCTTTGTCCTGTTCATCTGGTCGTCTTTGTGGCCCAGTTGTAGAATCATCTCCGATATCCTTGGGTCTAGGGAGCTGATTTGTATCGGTATTCCTTGTGTAGAGAGGGGTACTGGAGTAATCACATAGTTGAGATACTCATGGCAAAACTCGATGTAACATGCTTCATCGTTGACTGGTTGAGCACAATCCAGCAAAAGTTGAGGGACGGTTGCATGGGGGTTACATTTTCGTTCGTAAGCAAACCGACATAGCTCGACTGAGGAAGCAAGTTTGAGTTTCTCGCAGATGTGCGCAGGACTGAACCTTGCACAAGCGAGATTATCTTTGTCATCAAGACAGATATCTCGGAGGAAAGTGACGCTGCCGCTTCCTAGATCATGAACCAGAAGATCCGAGTCTGATGTCAGGACGATGCCACCAGATTCTGATAGATGCTGTGCACAGTATGCATCGGCCTCGCCCGGAACTATATGCACAAGCTTTGTGTAGCGTGGACAGAATCTCAAAGCGTCGATGATAGCTGGGACATGAAAGCTGGGAGGTAATGCTGGCTTTCCGCTTGGTTTGACGGTTGAGAAGAGGCTTGGGGGGGTTTCGTCAAGTGCTGAGAAATATGCCGGGAAGAAACCTTTGGTGTCAAGGGAATGGGACTTCTTTAGTTGGTTGAGGCTCTTGATCATTCGCTGCATGCGGATTTGTTCCTTTGTTTCCGGTAGGTATCCATCAAAGTATATTGCCTTGCTGGATCTTCAAGTCAGTTTGGCTCAGGGTCCAGTTGATAATGTACTTCAACCTACACACTTACACCACGGCGGTTGAGTTCGTCTAGCCAAGCCAGTGCTGTCTCACCGAGAAGTTTGTACGACGGTTGAGGAATCCCATGTCTGTTACATATATATAAAATGTGATAGGCTAAGGCCGGACCATCGATGACTACCTGTTCGTTGTTGAGAACTTCATGAACGACGTAAGGTTCCAGGGTAGATATGAGGCGAGGTATCCCCATGTTGATTTTTGGGGCATTCGGGCCGCTATTGCATTGCCATTGAGAAGACAGCTGGTAAATATCTCATGAGAAGCTTTTGCCGAATCGGGTAGTTTTTGCTGGCGCTCGTGAAACCCATCACACGCGACAAGGAAAATATCACCTTGTGTGGCTATCTTTTCTGTCAAGAATTGGGTTTGAACTTGCGATAAGCTGCTGTGCTGTGACGTTTCCCGGGCCGGGGAATGCCCCGCTTGGTAAATGACGGAGGGCGGGGCATATACAGTCGTTAGCACTGTACTAGAGTCAGTGAATGAGCGTCATGTTTACATACAAAAGTGATCCCGGCTTGTTCCACTTCGCACAGTATCGTACCCAGCCGACGAAAAAAAAGAGGTCCCACTTGAGCAGTCCAGCTTTTTTCTTAAATCAACCTCTTCTTCCTGCAATTCTTCTCTCGTTTCCCCCTTTACACTTCGGTTGATGGGTAGGCCAAGATGCGCAACACACTGATTTTTGCAGGCAATTCATGCCCTGTCCTCACAGGTCAAATCTGTGAGAATCTGGGCATGCATCCTGCCAGTGCCGAGCTTACTCAGTTCTCCAATGTGAGCTTCCCTCGCCTTTGTGGTCATACTCGTCCACCTGCCATTTGCCGTTGGCTATTCTTCCCGACACGTCCTAGTGGCCGGTGCTCTTGCTCGATACTTGGTAGTTAATCCCGTGCCCTGAGCTAACTGGTCTCCCAAGGGCGAAACGAGCGTCAGAATTCTGACAAGTGTTCGAGAGAAGGATGTCTTCGTTGTCCAATCGGGCAGCCCCAGCATCAATGACTCCATCATGGAGCTTCTCATTATGATCTCGGCCTGCAAAGGCGGTTCCGCTAACAAGGTCACTGGTTCGTGCTTCTCTTTCTCCGTGTGAGACCTTGCGGCTCACATGTTTTCCAACAGCCGTTCTTCCTTATTTCCCCTACAGCCGCCAGTCCAAGAAGAAATCGCACCGAGGCGCCATCACAGCCCGTATGCTTGCAAACTTGTTGGGTGTTGCTGGCGTTAAGCACGTCATTACTGTCGACCTTCATGCTTCTCAGATGCAAGGCTTCTTCAAGTGCCCTGTCGACAATCTACATGCCGAGCCTATCCTCGCAAAGTGGATCCGCCATAGCGTGCCTAACTGGCGCGAAGCGGTTGTGGTCTCCAAAAATGCTGGAGGAACCAAGCGAGTCACCTCGCTTGCCGATGCTCTAAAGCTCAACTTTGGTATTGTCACTACGGACAGAAAGCGTGTGAGTAACATGACGGCCAGCATGATCATGAGGCACTTCGATCATAACGTCGAGCGCCAACCGACGCCCCTGGAGTCCAATCGGCCCACCCCTAACCGTATACCCACCACGGTTACTGAGCGCGCATCCGAATCGGAGGCCACACCCAAGCGGGAGACACCTCCTCCCCGCACCGCACGGATTGTGACCGACTCCCAAGGCTCACCTAAGCGAGTAAGCAACTCTGCTCGTTCGTCGACACCCAACGTCACCGAGTCTACGGACTCAAACGCTACACCTCCGACAAGATCACCCGATTCTTCGGTTAATGGGGAGGCGGACTACGATGACCACAAAGCGGCCGATGTCACACAAGGTCGCTTGGTTCAGGGTCGTATTGTAGAGGATGATTTTCCTTCTCCTGACAGATCCGCTGTCGATGGCAGCGTCGAAGATGATCCTATGACCATGTCGCATGCGTCGTCATTCTTTGTCCCCGAGCCTCAATCTCTTGGTGGATCTGGCGATGCTGCGGCAAGCTCCGACGAAGAGGATAACGCGTTGGAGGATCCTGGCGCTGAGCATCTTATCACCTTGGTGGGAAATGTTAAGAACCGAAGCGTCTTTATCGTGGATGACATGATTGACAAGGCCGGATCTTGGATCGCTGCCGCCGAGACAGTTGTTAAGAAGGGCGGAGCCAAGAAGGTATACTGCATGGCGACTCACGGTGTTTTTGGCGGAGACAGCCTGGAGCAGCTGCAAGCATGCGAGTGCATCGACCAGATTGTCGTCACCAACAGCTTCCCCATTGATAAGGACAGGGCACGCAACATCAGCAAGCTGGTGGTGCTTGACCTTTCGTTCTTACTGGCTGAAGCCATTCGACGTAACCACTATGGTGAGGCTCTTTCGCCTCTCTTTCAACATTACGGTGACTAAGCGGGACTATCCTGTTCCCCCTTTTACGATGTCACTCATTGCTACACATTGCACCTTGCCTGTACGAGCAGCTTGGTGTTTGATGAACACTATGATGAGTGTCATTGATGATTACTGTTTATTTTTAGCGAGGCGTCTGGGGGAAGGATCCATTGGTACCCTATGCTGGACCATTCACTCTGGGAACTGGACTTTGGTGCAAAAGCAGAGTAGGTGATGAATTACGATTACAGTTTCCGGTTTTTTTGTTTGGTACAGGTTCATGATGATGTGACGTTATGTGTGTATTGTGCCAGCTTTGAAGGCTTGGTGAAAAGCAACCCAGCGGTGCTGTCACTTGTTGACGGCAAGGGCCCGATTCACCTCAGAATGGGTTCTTAACGGAACGTTGGTAGATCAAATTCTCTCGGTCTTAGAAGGCCTGTGACTCAGGACCTTTCGGTCTCTTGTCTCTTTACGGAGGCAGATGGGTTACGGGCAAGAGAAATTTCCGAACATCTCAATAGAGGATGATTGCATTTTTAAGGCTGCATCACTTAAAACAACGGTATGATCTACGCTAGGCAGTCGTTTAATAATATATCAGTCGTCACTTGATGTTCCAAATTTGCCGTGCTGTCAATTGCGTATATGACCTGAGTTGTATTATCTTATCTACTTTTTTTATGCTCCCTTCCGGTGCATGGAACCGGCACCAGCCTGTTTTTGTACCGTTAGCAAGGCACTCAGCGTTGTAGGAAGAGTGATCATCTTACCTGGTGGTTAGGGAAAACAAGTGTGTCAGCAACAACAACGTTTTCCCGACGGGTAGCGGTAAAGACAATGACCTCTGCAATGTCATCGGGAGTGAGGGGCTCACATCCGCTGTTTCATTAGCATCATGATGGATATGTAGGTTTGTTGATTCAAAGGGGTAACTTACGCATAGACAGCATCGGCCTTTGCCTTGTCTCCATAAAATCGTACAACAGAGAACTCCTACATATCTGTGAGAAACTCGCTAGATCTGAATCAAGAGCCTTGACTTACAGTCTCAACCTGACCAGGATCAACCTCAATGACACGAACACGGCTGGCGATAAGCTCCTTTCGCAAGCTCTCAGAGAAGCTGCGGACAGCGGCCTTGGTGGCACAGTAGATCCCACCACCGGGGTAGGGCTCTCGGCCGGCGATGGAGCCGACATTGATGATGTCGCCGTGGCCACCGTCGGGACGGGCGAGGAAGATGGGGAGGATGGCCTGGGTCATGTTGATGAGGCCCGTGACGTTCGTCTGGAACATGATGTTGATGTCATCCTCTGCGATTTCAGGGGCGCGAGCAACGCCCTTGACGAGACCACTGTCGTAGTGTTAGCTTTACTTCTGTACTCGGTTAATAGTAGAACACGTACGCATTGTTGATAAGGACATCGATATTCCTCCACTCCTCAGGCAGGTTGTTCACGATACCCTTGACCTCAGCAGGGTTGCTCACATCGAGCTTGAACGGCAGCACTTGAACACCATCGCCGACTTCCTTCTTGATCTCCTCGGCAAGCTCCTTGAGAGAACCAACACGGCGCGCCGTGAGGATGAGACGGAGGTCATTCTTGGGCGCTGTCCGAGCGAATTCGAGAGCTGTGGATCGGCCGATGCCGGAGGAGGCACCAGTGACAAGGACAGTCTTGCCGGCGAGGCGTTTGGCAGCAGCGGAGGCCATTGTGCGACGGGTGAAGAGAGGGCGGATGAGAGGAGTGAGTGAGCGTGAATGTGAATTTGAGAGAGAGACGTTGAGGGTCTTAGATGCTGTGGTGAAAAGGCGACGGGTGTTCATTTGTTGACTAAGATGGGCGACAAGGTGGAGAAGAGGGAGGTGAGTATGATGTGATTGGGTTTGATAAGAGGTTTAGGACGGTAAGTAAAAGTAGGAAGCGGATCTGAGTTGAGTTGAGTTGATTAGATGGGATGAGATGGGAGGGAGATGGGAGATGGGAGTACAAACAGAGGTTCTCCAACTGTATTATCTAGCTCTTGCAAAGCTCAATTAGTCCATACAATTTCAATTTCACTGTATGGCTTTGAACCAAGATCCTAAGTTAAGTAGAACCAAGAAGAATATGAGTCTCGTAATGTACAGAGTTGCTATCTTGTTTGATAGAGTATCCGTGGAGCGGCCTTTTCTTACCCCGCGAATGAGTTGGAGCTTAGAGGGGTTCTTGTCCCAGGAATTGTCCTATCAGAAGCTCGACATGTCGCCTTATTCCCGATTAAAGCGATGAAAACACCTTGAGAATTGGGGTAGCTGTATCCGCTGGACTTGAAGATTCTAGTAGCCGTTTGTACTGGTCTAATAGCCGGAAGTTGGAGGAGGGTAACTACCGTGATTACCCGTTCACAACTTCACCATCTTGTAGGTGAGATGCTTGACGGACTGCACATTTAACAAAGACTTGGGCTGATACAGGCAAAGCGATAAAGAAAAAGCAACAAGATCTTGAACAATCCCGCTGAAACAGAAACATAACTAATTATCAATCTTTTGCTCTAATCAGTCACCAGTGCTCTAAGTCCATAAGTTGCGAGGTGATTGAACTGATTTGATTGGTCATGGCGTCTAAGTGAACTACCCACATCATAGGATTGATCGAAAGTCGAAGGAGACCTATTCACTAAGGTTCCGCGACAATATAGTGGGAAGAACAATGAATCTTCAGTGTGGATAGGTTACTATTTGTGTTGTCTGGTGACTATTCTATGATGAGCATCCTTTACTGAACTAGATGGCTTGAATCTCGAAGCCCCCTGCCCCAGCTGCCCAGCTCAACCCCACAGCCACCTATCGTCCCTGGTGATAGGCTACCCACCTGCAGCAAGCCACTAAATTACGGCTTTGATGTGATGGACGTGCATTCACAGGATGCATCACATGTGTCGTCATTCTCAACCCTCCAACTCCCTTAAACTTCGACATTATCCCGTAAAGCGTGCCTTAGAATACTGCGAATACTTATCCTTGACTTTATCTCCCGCATCCTGATTCACCTCCTTGACTTGAGTATCCTTCCCTCTTCCGTGCGCGCATTGGGCGTGCTCAACTCATCATCATGGGCGAGCTCGCCGACTACCTCATTCACAACGACCCGAGCTTCAGCAGGTAACACAATCTTCTTCTTATTTATATAGCCATCATAGAACTAACTCTTCCTATAGGTCACGGCTAGCAGCTCGGTACTCCGACTTTCGATCCCAGCGCACCCTGAATCCAGATGGCTACCAGGCCAACATTTCCGCCTGGCGCCAGGCCCTTTCCGACCTCGTTGCCAAGGGGCTCATCTCCCATCGCGGCTCAAATCCCGACCACTTTGTACTTAAGCTCGACGATACACTGCTAAGATCCCTAGAATCTAAAGAGTTTGGTCAGCCTCTGGCTCTCGGTACCGTTGTTCGCGAAGCCACCGCTGGCCGGGACTTTATACCCCTTCACGACTTTGAGAAATCACAACAGAGTATATACCAGCGCAGTTGGGCAGGTTTGCCATGGAGCGTCATGAGCTGGACGCTGCGTCAGTTGGGAGTTGTCGATCCTTCTAGGGGAGACGACAAGCTGCCAACTGGCCAGTATGTAATTGTCAAAAACATAGAGGCTGCTGCAAAAGAACTGGGCGATTTGATGGCGGATAAGGCGTCAAGGTTTGACCGCGTCTTCAGCAGGGCGCAGTTCCAGAAAGCCTTTTCTGCTGCCCTCGTCAAGAACCAGCGTTTGACAGACGCCGACCTCAATGTCCTCCTCAAGTTTCTGTCACGCGATAAGGAAGTTATCGAATACGATGGGAATACAATTAGGATCAAAGGCTCCGGGGAACAGGGTGGCATCACCGAGGAAGATGCAGCGATTGCATCAATTAAGGAACTCACCGAAGGTCTCAAGCACCAGACCGATCTTCTCAACACACGTATCGACGAACTATCACAAACTGCCAAGGACGCTGTTACACGCAAAAATCGCATCGCTGCCCTCGCAGCGCTTAAATCCAAGAAACTCGCCGAGACATCACTCGCATCTCGCTATGCCTCGCTAAACCAACTAGAACAAGTCGCCGCCAAGCTTGAGCAGGCCGCCGACAACGTGCAGCTCGTCAAGGTTATGGAGTCCTCTTCTGATGCTCTAGCGAGCCTCAATGCACAGATCGGTGGAGCAGACCGCGTTGACACAATCATGGATCACCTGCGGGGACAGATGGAAGCGGCAGACGAAGTGAACGCTATTCTGTCCGAGTCGACAGGCCAGGTGGTCGATGAGGGTGCGCTCGACGACGAGCTCGAGGCTATGGAGGCAATGGAGCGCGAGAAAGAGGAGGAAGAAACAAAGCGCAAGGAAGCCCAGGAGCAGAAGGCTCGCGAGGAACGGGAGGCAGCAGAGGCGCAGAAAAAGCTCGACGAGCTGCCCGCTGTCCCCACCGACACCGAGGAGGTACGTCAAACGGAACAGACGCCTGCGTCCGAGACTAGAATTGCAAATCTGGCGATATAAGACATGTCACCTGGACGGAGTGCGAAGGGAAGGCGAATTAGTGCAAGCCGAACGGTTCACACGTGTATATGATCATACAGACAGGATATCCCGGGCGTTTTTGGGCTTTAAGATTGAAGTGTTAGGACATTGTTCATTAGAATCTATACATTTGGGGCGTTTTTATCGCCCTCGTCTTATTATCATCACATGGTATCTCGATGCATGCCTTGTCTATATAACTAAGCCTGACCACCAGTATCCCGTCATTTTACTGCCGCCAAAAACTTCTGCTAGGGTTCTCGGGTCAGGTCTGACTTGGTGTTGGGTTAGGGGGAAGTTGTTCTGAGTCTGACGCTAATTCCTTGCTGAAATCCATGTCGCTATCTTGGGGGGCATCAGTGCGAGATGAAGGTAATGAGCCACGCAAGAAATCATAACAGGGAGCAGGCTGGGGCTCAGAATTCTGCTCGTGTGCCTGACATGCAGCCGGAGGTATATGAATTGGCCTAGCGACAAGCGACGATGAAACAGTTGCGGCGGTCGACTCAAAAGATGGGTTTCCTGTTGTGCTGGGCGGAGCCATGGACTGTCCATCTAATGGGGCAGATGGCAACAATTGATCGGCATTCGACGGGTTCTGTCGTGGTAGCTCTGTAGACCCTTCCGTCTTTGACTCCTTTGCTGCCTCCTCGGCCTTCTTCTTTGCTTGAAGCCTGGTCCTTCTTGCGCTTGCGATTAAATCCTTGAAGGATGAATCATGCTTAGCTGCCCATGCTGCACCGTCGAAGTCCTTGTCCTTGATAATGGCAGCATTTTGAATTGATCGCCCTGTAGTCGGAGCACGTCCTCCCTGTGTTCGTTCCCAGACATCCAGGTCCTGTAACAATTCGTTTCGCTTCCTCGGCTGTGCAGCGTCGCAATTTGAGTTCCATATTGTCATCCACTCTTTATGTCGACGCTCGAGTAGAGCGCGTGGACCTTGGCTGGAGATTCCAAGATCAGCCATTTTCTTTCGCAAGGCTTGTTCTTTATACATGGAATAGTTGATCACGGGGAGTCGGTCGGGAGCTTTTGTCTGGGGTCGTTGTTGACTAAAACTGGAGCTCGAACTGCTTGTAAGAGTACGACGTGGTTTGGGTGTTGGTCCGGTACAGGTTTCAAGATGCCTAAAGACCTGCCACTCTTTCATTCGACTTTGGCAGACTGGGCAGGCAACTAGACCGTCATCTGGGGGTTGTTAGAAATTGCTTGTGCGACTTCAAGATTACTGTGCTTACCAGGTTCTGACTGGTAATCCTCATCATCGTCTGGTATCTCAAAAACCTCATCCTTTGGTGTAGGTGTTGTGTAGGAAGGCGCGCCGGATTGACTGCTTCTTAGTCGCGCCGATGTCCGTAGCCGCTTGCCGTCTGGCCCATCGTCTGGCTCATGGTGATCCTTGGTACTTTTTCGTTTTGAAGTTGGCTTAGTTGTCGAGCCACTCCGCGCCAACTCCAAAGTCGCTGGTCTAGCCTTTACAAAAGCTTGCACTGTCTCTTCCAACGACCAATTGCTCCGTAGCTTAAGTTCTTGCTCCTGTGCTCGACAAAGTGGACACCGACCGTCATTAGATAGTGCCCTTCTGATACATAGCGAACAGAATGTATGGGAGCACGAGGTGATCATGGGCGTCTTGAAAAAGTCTTTGCACACTTGACAGCGTAGTGCGCCTTCAACAGCAGCGAGGGCATCCAGAGGGGTCGAAAGCCAGTCTGTCGAGTCGTGAACATCGTGGTTGGCCATGAGCGAATGTGGAACAAGACAAAAGAGCGAAGGGCAGCGCAAGAATCGAGTGGCTTGGTGTGTGCATACGGTTTATGTACAATGTGAGGAGACACAACACAGACACAGATGCTGGGAAGTTTAACTGGGGGTTAGTTGCGATCAGGGACCCAGAATAAAGATCGCGCTTTGGACGCGATTGCCTAGAATGACGCAGGCTATGTAAAGAAACTCGATATAGGAATAACACTCTTTGCTATTGGATCAGGCTTGGCCCAGGTCTTTTTTAGGATATTATTCGTGCGAGTATCAGATATAAGCCTAGCGCTTCTCTCAAAGCGCACGTGATTTCGCGTCTCTCAGCGCGTCTCACAGACGAAAGGGAATGTTTAATGAGGTACCACGATTTCATCGATTGAGTTTCAACACGCAAACTTGATCAAATCGTTCCTTTGTCCTCCCCATCCCTCTGACACAACTTCCAAGTCCCTGTCTATTGTTGTATATGATGGATGAGCACAAAAAGTATCTAGCAGATCGTCTGCTCAGTGAAGAGCGACCGGTGTGTATCTCATCTCTATTCTTACTCTTAGTGATGCTGAAACTAACATAGCGCAGGTCACATATCGGCTCTTGAGCAGGGCCCTAGATGTGCATGTAAATACTGCAAAGGAGTAAGCTTGTCGATCAATTTCACATAGGTGGCCAATTCTGACAATTCACTAGCATGCTCTATGACTTCCACAACTACCAAAACGCCCAAAGCGCCAACTCCATTCATGCAACCTATCTCGTGTACGGTACAAAAAGCCAAGGAAATGACCAGTCCAACGGCGACGTGGAAATGTCGAGCTCAATGCCCGATGAGCCTCTTTCTGAAGAGGTTCCCATCTCCACCTTGACTCTGGTCCGAGAAGAGGAATTGAATGGTGCGCGTTCCTCAGCAAAACGGTTCTTGGGAAGCAAGTTTAGCTGACATTTTGAATAGATATTCTAGCAGCCTACCAGAAAGTAACTTCAATCCATGTCTATAGTCTTGCACCCCGTCCTCAGAAGGATCTCTCTCTTTTGTCAGATGCCACGGCCCAGCTCTCAGAGTACTCATCAAGCGGAGACATTACGGCAGCATCCAAAAAGTATGGAGTCATTAGCAACTCACAGGCACATCGGAGGGACCGTAAAGGGCGTCCCCAGGCGCCTGCTTCAGGCACTTCACAAACTGTCAAGAAAGAACCCCCTGCCTCCAAGCCAGCATCGACGGCCAATGCCAAGCAAGGACCTTCAAGTGCCAAGCCAGAGGCGGCACAAGTCAAGTCTGCTAACCAAGAGTCTTCAGCACCTTCGTCCAAGGAAGGGACACCAGCTCCCAGTGGCGGAAAGAAATCCACACCAGCACTTAAACGAGGCGTATCTGGCGGTATCATGCAATCATTCGCTAAAGCGGCGGCACGACCGCCCAAGCCGAAACCCGCCCCTAAAAAGGAAGAGGACACATCCATGGCTCTTTCTGATGATGGTGAAGCGGACGACTCTGATATAATCGCAACCAAGTCAAAGTCGAAGCCTGCATCTGACCCAGCAGAGCTCAAGAGACAACGGCAGGAGCGTGAAGATGCCTTGCGAAAGATGATGGAAGACGATGAGGATGATGAAAAGGACGAGTCTGATAAGGAGTCTGAGCAAGCGGACGAAGAGATGGAGGAGGCGCCCGAGCCAGAACCGGAACCCGAGCCTGAAGCCAAGAAGGAAGACAAGGAACCCGCTGAAGTAGTCTCGACCGTTAGTGGCGGTCGTAGGAGGGGTAGGAGACGAGTGATGAAGAAGAAGCGAATTCTGGATGACCAGGGATACATGGGTGAGTTCATAACATACTTTCTCTGCAGCGGGACGCTAACCATCGTTCAAGTCACGATTCAAGAGCAAGGCTGGGAATCCTTCTCAGAGGACGAAGCTCCTCCACCAGCCAAGAAGGCTGCTCCAACACCGACTCCATCATCCTCTGGATCCAAGGCAAAGAAGCCCGCACCAAAAGGACAGGGCAACATTATGTCGTTCTTCTCGAAGAAGTAATATGGCTGCACAGATCATGAAAGAAACTCGGGAGGGTAAAATGGCCGGGAAAACATGTTCTAATTACTTATTGGCATCTATGATATCGCTATCAGCATTTGTGCTTGCGAGCCCTTTGTACTTGTCAGGGCTGGCTCTTATCCTCTGTAGCACCCCTGCTAGCCTTTTTACACCTTCTACCAAGTCCTCTTCAGGCACATATGCAAAAGTCAATCGGATGGCGTTATCCAGATGGACGCTCTTCTCATCACCAGGTACTTGGAACATGGTTCCATTTCCGACGACCAGGTTCTCCTCAGCAATTGTAATATCAGAGACCAACTTGGCTGACAGACCCTGCTCCAGTGTAAGCCACACAAAGTAGCCGCCATAAACACTGCCCTCGACTAGTCCTGCATCTCGAATACCAACATTTAGAGGTTCGAGATGCTTATGTATAGCATCCATCATAATGCGATGACGATGTTGAAGCTTGGGTCTCAATGTCGTAGCAAGTCGCTCCTGGAGAGCCCCTGATTGAACCAAATCGGCCATCAAAGACGCGCAGAACTGACTAGGCGAACCGCCAGATTTAGTCGCACCCGTTTGCGCCAGTCCATAAGCAAACGCAGGTGATCCCTCAAGCCAACCAGTTCTCACGCCCGGACAGACAAGCTTGCTGAACGACCCATTACTCACAGCGTGCCCAAAGCCCTGGGGATCGTTGTCGGCGCGGCCGAGGGCAAGGTCGACGTCGCATAGACGAGGGAGAAGCATGTCAGGGTGCTCGTTGGCACTTAAACGGCTAGACACTTTGCTTGGGTCGCTGTCGATGCGCCATTGGAGAAAGTCGTAGACGTCGTCGCAGATGATGAGGGCGTCGTACTTGCGCGCGAGACGAACGAGTGCTTCGCGGCGACGGAGAGACATTGTCTTGCCAGAGGGGTTTGAGCATGTGGGAACGGCGTAAATGACATGACGATAGTGTTTGCGATGCTTTCCGGCGTCACTCAAAGGGGGCTATTCGACATGTTAGTATAAGTCATGGCATTGGACTTTAGTTGCGAGGTCACCTTTGCCTCTGGTGCATGTTTCTCAAACTCAACAAGCTTCGCTTCCAATGCCTCAATATCAACACCCTCCTCATCCTCCGGCGTAGCCCTCAGCCTCCCTTCAAAGCCATGATCGCGAAAAACCTGGAATACGAGGTGGTACGACGGTGAAATGCACCACACAGCCTGCGTCACATTAGGATCCGTGAAGCTCTGTAGAATACATGCAACGTTCTGGCTCGCGCCGCCTGAGATACATATACGCTCCGGATCGCGCTCGACACGGTAGTGCTCCGAGAGCCACGTCGCCAACGCCTCGCGCAGTGGCTGATAGCCCGAGTCAGCGCCGTACTGCAGCGCGGGGACGTAGATGGCCGGATCGGCGAGGTTGCGCTGGGCAGCAGCTGAGAGGAGATCAACGGGGAGAAGACCTGGGTTGGGCCAACCACGGATCAGATTGATCTGATGCTTCCCCGACTGCGGGTTTGATGGGATTTCGGAGGCGTGTGTTGTTTTTGTCGCCATCTTTGCGGTACTGGAGGGCGATAGTGATGGTGTTGAAGGGAGGCTATGATTGCGACATAGAGGGGAAGATTGAGACAAGGAGGAATTGCAGCTCAGGGCACCAAATCTATAGGATAGCTGTTGTCGCCTTTTATTAATGACACAATTCCTAGACCGGCGTATGTTACCAATTAACCCAATGGCTGTAGTAGAGCGATGTCGGACTGGTTGGAGGATATTCATGGCGGCTCTCAATGGTTTGAACGGCTAACCTACCCCCTTGAGCAGGAGGGGCATACGCGGGTATTTGTGGATCTATATCGGCTACTTTTAGATCCTGCAGATTGGCTATGTTTCTTAAAGTCGCTTGTCCATTGCTATGGCCGCCGGCGGCTCAGCCTAGTGATTGGCTTGTATAACTACAAGTGTTGAACAGACTATGAATCAGCAGAGTACTAATTTATTTGTGAGTTTGGCTTCGTACTATCTCAGTCATCCTGTTGCTGACATCTCTCTGTTCTGTGTCGAAATAAGCCTAGCACAAACACTGAATTGGCTCAATATTGATACTCTTCTTAGCCTTTACCATTCCCTTTGAGAGTAGAAACTACTAATCAATTCATTTTGTTAATCCAGTTCAAATACGCCCAAATTACTTCATGTAGCTTCACCAGAACAGGCATTCATCTCATCAATCATATCTCATACGCTGCAGCACCCTCACCAAAGATCAAGTGCGGTTTCCTCTTCGCCAAATCCAGAATCGTAGATGCAAACACACCGTTGGCCCATGCAAACCAGCTTCTTGTGTACTGAGAGATGTGCTGCACGTCAATGCTCTCATGGACCAGACCCAGCTTAGCAGAGTCGAGTACAAGGTCAATACACTCCTTGATTTCTTTATCGTCGTCTGAAGTTCGAGCCTGAATCAGAAGACTCATTGGCCAGGCGTTGCGTAGTCCAATATGAGGTCCTGGTGAAATGTCAGTCGCTAAGAATAATTACTTGCTTAGCCTAGAATATCTTACCTCCAATACCCTTGAAGGCCTTTCCTTCCAAGTAGTAAGGGTTTCCACCCTTTTCTAGCAACATCTTCCTTGTGTTTTGATAGATGGGATCGCTGGCATCGCAGAATCCCATTAAAGGAAGCGCCAGCAAGGAAGGGTAATTGGCATCATCCATTAGAATTGACGAGCCATATCCATCTACTTCGTAGGCGAACACATCGCCATATTTCTTGTGCTTAACCACACCATGCTCCATTACACCGTCGCGAAGCTGCTTGCTCCACGTTTCCAATTTCTGGGAGAGCGTCGTCTTACCAGCTGCAGTGACAACTTTGGCCGCACGCTGCAGTTCAACAGACATCTGTGCATTCGCAGGGATGAAGAAGCCGAGGATTGTCGCATCATCGCTAGGTCGAAAGGCTGACCGAACCAGTCCTGTACCCCAGTTTAAGGGGTTTCCGACACCCTTCAAGTTTAGGGTTTCAGTTCCAATATCGGTGCGACGCGAGAAAGTGTACTCATTACGTCGGAACTCGCCCGTCTTAGGGTCGAATGTCGACTTGGACTGCTCTTCCAGCACGTTCAGTACGGTCTCAACAGCGCGAAACCATCTCTTATTCAGAAACTCGGTAGAGCTAGTGTGGTCGTAAAAGTCGTTTCCAAGAGCCAGAAAGTGTGCTAGAGAGTCGAGCTCGTACTTGCATTCGAAAACGGCCTGGGGTTCGTAGGCTGGGTGCACGGTGTCGTCTTGGCCGTTAGACGAGACGGGCAGATTGCTAATGGGCGGAGGCTGAAATGCATTACAGTATGGGGATTCGATGACATACTCGGCCTGGGTATTAATGGCGCCAAGAAGCAGTGTATGAATGGCAGGGTCTTTCTTTGCCAACGGTTGGTAAGGGCGCAATTGGTTTGTCGAGTCTCGTAGCCATTCGGCAATAATATCGCCAGTTATGATGAAGGATTGCGGCCCCTGCCAGGCTCCCTCATCATGAAAACCCCCAAAGCTACCCATGCGAAAGAAGCCGGTATCTTCCTTTCCCTTCGTATGAAACTTGACTGTCGTATCCGTCGTCGAAGGGAACGCATTTTCGAATAGTCGTGCCAGATCGGGGTCTTTCATACGCGACGTAACATCTTCAATGACCTTCTCGATCGCCTCTGATTGAAATGTCCGGCATTTCTCACTCGGTCGTTGGAATGGTAGCTCTTTAGGACCGGAACTGAAGGGTCGACTGGTGCAAGAGCAACGTTAGCTCCATTGGGCGCTATCTCCGAAGTAAATCAATACGCAATTCAAACTACCTACTGAGGATACGCAGCATATCGTGTATAGTCGGGGCAAATCCGTTGGTAATTGCTGAAAGGATTCTGTTCGTCGGGGCTTGCGCTGGCGAGGGTTGCGCCCAAGCCAAGCAAGCTTGACGCCAGTAGCCGGAGCGACATGATGAGTTTGGCCGGTACTTGCAGTGGAATCAAATTAGGAGCAAAGCCATTAGGTTCTGGTAGGTACCTCAGTTGAATACTTGATTGGGCAAAGTCCAAGGTCAAAAGTAAATAAGTAGGTTGGTGATGTTGTAGGAGTGAAGTTACAGCTGTCGCATCGGTTCCATTAACTGATTACGTAGGACGACACAAGCTTTGTGGTACGTGGGGCAGGAAGCAGAGCTGGGGTAACCGCTGGCAGTCTCATTAAAAGGTTATCCCAAGGTTAAATCTGCCTCTAAACGGACGGCCCAAATATTTAAATGAGAAATGGGTATCATTTGAAAGCTACTTTACTATACATCTAATGCTTGCTTGTACTTCTAAGCCACAACTACAATCACCATCCCCATGTTCGGCTCGAGGCCGTAAATACTGGAGGTTTCCACTGGATCTTAGTCGGGTCCACAGTCCTCTTTCTCTTCAACTTGTTCTTCTCGCGCTGCTGAACAAGCTTTTCTGGTATCACGATCTTGTGGTCGCTCTTATGATAGACCTGCATTCGTAGTGCTTGCAGGGTGTGTTCCACATCTTGTGTTGTCATCGCCAGTGCATTAGAGATTGCCTCAATTGTGACCTTTTCATCGCGTTCATTGTAGCCCATGAGTAACTCCAGAATGTTTTCTGACCAGTACTGCCTGTAACTCAGCAGACCCAAGTCTGACAACGGCTTTTCTGGAGAGCCAAGCTTGCCTTCAATCCTGGAGAGTTCGTAGGAAAACTGTATCAGGAGTCGGCCATAGCCTTTGCGCTGATATTGTGGCATGGTCAGAATACATGCCACGTTATATCCATCAGCACTCTCCTTTTCTTTGGAGAAATATCCCACCAAGTGACATCCCTTTTCGGTTCGCGTCGTCATGACATAGAATAAGAACGGGTCCACATCATAGTACAGCGTCTTATGATCAAGGAACATCTTGGACAGGAGACAAAGGTTGCGGCACCATGTTCGCTGCCGTCGACCATCGATCTCAAAAAAGGAGATATCTTCGTTCCGGTAAAGCTCGTTTCCGGGTGGGTGCTGTAATGTACACTTTCGTCGGTGTCGCGTAAAGGCCTTCTCATCCCCATAATAGCTCAGACAAAACTCGCAGATGAAGATGACGTCCTCTTGGCTAAAGATCTCGGGATACGGCGAAAAGTACCAAGGGTATAGATCGTACCGGCCGAATTGTACTTTCGAAATATTTCGAATTCGTGAAACTTCGGCAGGGTTCTGTGTCATTGATCCAGATGTGCGAAGCTTCTCAATCTCAATTTCACGGCTGAATTCCGCTGGCTCCTTTTTGACTTCGGTCTCCCTCTCATCCATATCCATGTCGTCGCCCCCAGCAGGTGTCGCGCCACCGTCAACGCTCGCTCGCGCCTGACTATCACCATCAGGACCGATCGAGGCGGACTTTTGCCGGCTTTGAGAATCTACAAAGTCAAAGGGGTTGTCAGTTGGTGCATCTTCCATTGCAGAGACTGAGAAACATACCAGTCCAAGGATGTGGTGTATTTGCCTCCGAAGCAACCGACTGCTCCCTCTTGCTTGGTCGCTTCTGTGCTTTTTTGGAAACTTGTGTCTTCTTGGATTGCGCAGCGGTCGCCTTCTTCGTCTTGGGGTCCTTGGGCTTGTCTTTTTCTGGGTTTGGCCACTCGACTTCTCGAGTGAAGTCGAGCCTGATTACGGGGACCCATTCATCCAGTCGCTTGTTAAAGTTGTCGAAGTTACAGTAGAATTGTTTGCCACTCTTGGTTGTCTTGATACTGAGGATTTCGGCGCGTCGCGGCTGGCCTTCCTTTTCTACCCATGCAATACATCCGGTCTGTATTGTTTCAGGAGTCGCTAGACTTTTGAGCCGTGGTTCACCTGAGCCCACGGTGGGTTCACCTCCAGGAGTACCTCCAGCCATGATGGAAACCACTGCGGTGGTTGTGTTTTTGATGATCGTCGCGTCGGCGCGTTTGTCGCAAGATGGAAAATGGAGGAAATTCTTGGAGGGGCATGGCAGTAAATGAATCAGATGCTTATCGGAAAGGCGGTGAGCATGATCATCAGCTTATCAGTTTTCCGCCAGCTGCATAAATCCCGTTAGCGTCATTAATCACAAAGCCTTTCTTGGTTGTTCTTCGCTGAGACTTACACGAGCACAACCAGCGGCCTTGAACTTGAAGTGATCACTTCTTAAGAGAATGGCTGCACTCTCATCCAATTGGAAGAAGCTTCAGGCGAAACTCAAGGAGGAATCTATATCCAAGCCGTCTCTGAAGCGCAAATCGGAGACCTCCACGACAAACCCGTCACCTAAAAAGTCCAAAGTCGACAAGACCCCTACAAAACCACAAAAGCCACCAAAAGCAACACCAAAGGCCACCAAAAAGCAAATGGGCGGTGTCCACAGCTCAAAAATTGAGGATGAGTCTGTTCCGGGGACCTCGACATCTCTTGCACTATGGGCAGAAGACAACGATGTATCCACAGAAGCCCTCGCAGAGGCTTACAATTTGGGCGCCAAGGACAACTCAATGATGCTTGCTTCATCAAAGGACAAGATCAATAACGGACTCACAAAAGGTATTGAGGTCGGGAAGTATATCGCCATCGATTGCGAAATGGTTGGCGTCGGACCCGGCGGTTATGAATCAGCCCTCGCTCGTGTCAGTATTGTCGACTTTCACGGTCAGCAAATTTATGATTCCTATGTGAAACCCAAAGAGAAGGTAACGAATTGGAGGACAGCCGTTAGTGGAATCAGCCAGAAGAGCATGAGGTTTGCCAGAGAGTTTGAGGAGGTTCAAGCAGACGTCGACAAGCTTCTCCAGGGCCGGATATTGATCGGACATGATCTCAAGCACGATCTGGAAGCCCTCATCTTAAGCCATCCGGGAAAAGATATTCGCGACACGGCCAAATTTCCAGGATTCAAAAAATACGGCAATGGGAGAAAGCCAGCCCTTCGACTTCTTGCTCAGCAGCTGCTGGGAGTCGAAATACAAGGAGGGGCACACTCCAGTCTCGAAGATGCACGAGCGACCATGCTGCTGTTTCGTAAACACAAATCGGCTTTCGACATGGACCACGCAAATCGGTATACACCGAAGCCAGCACCTGGAAGTAATCCGAAAGGAAAGAAGTCGAAAAAGAAGAGAAAATGATGTCCCACAGCTATGCCAGCTAGCGCCGCGGTCGATGTTTATATAGATACCCATACAGTATTAATGAATACATTTTTGAAGGGAAACTGGAGACCAACCTTTCACAAAAGAACCTCGTTCACCGAGTGAAGTATTTCTTCTTCTTCAACTGTACCTAAGGATATCTACCTAGTGTAATATCTCCCTTCAAGCGTTTGATTTCAGTTTGCAAGCGTTGACCTAATTTGGCTAGCGCTACAAGATAAGATAAAGTTATGCCTCGGAACCATTTACGCGTCTCGACGCGTCTTCCTTTGACAACCACTCAACAACCCGATCACAATGTCGCAACCAATCTTGTCCATAAAGCCCGATGAGAAAAATTCTCGAGTAGTGGCAAATTTACTGCCTTGTCGCATACATCA
The DNA here is from genome assembly GCA_014822075.1 of Fusarium buharicum. Classification (NCBI taxonomy): domain Eukaryota; kingdom Fungi; phylum Ascomycota; class Sordariomycetes; order Hypocreales; family Nectriaceae; genus Fusarium; species Fusarium buharicum. Next base: position 44,043 of record JAATHB010000080.1, read on the forward strand.
CGATGGTCCAATTGATCCTGTCTCGTCGTATTGGACTCCTACTGCTGCTGACGGTTCGTTCCTCAGAATCCCAGATTTGACATTACGAACTTGGACTAACTGGTTAGCAAGACGGTCCAAAACTAGCATATTTTCGAGGAAGGAAGCTTCAAGGCAAGCTAGTAAAGTTGCCCGAACAATGTCGTGGTGTTATTGTCGAGAGAACCCCCGAGAAAGACCCTAAAACTACAACCAAGGAGCCAATCGAGGACGTCGACGCCGAACAAGAGCAGACAGGGAGCATGCAAATAACGGCCGAATTCGACGAAATGGTAGTTTGGGGACATGAATCGGTTGCAGATGCCAGCGCGGACCCCTACGTCCGTAGCATGGAGGAGTGGCTTCAGGTGGCTGACCGAGTATGCTTTGAGCTACCCCCAAGACGTAGACAGTCGATGCTAACACTCACAGATTCACTCTTACTCTCAACCAGAAGATATGGTGCATAAATGACCCAGTCTTCGCCCAGAGAAATACCCATCAACGGTTACGAACTCACACCAACCTTTGGCGATCGGAGTTTGGTAGCCACATCTTCGCCCTAGGTCGATCTGGTACCGGAACGGATACGTTGCAACCTCGAAGTACTTAAAGCCTTAGGGGCTCTCTAAATAATGGCCGGTATGGAGTAAGGGTCTTTTGACATCGGGACACAGACCTGCCTTGTCAAGGGCGATAACGGTTCGCAGGGGGAGATGTTGCGGAAACATGCATTAACACACCCTATTGTAATTTATACTTAGCACAAGCGAAGCTCTTTAGTATTGCTATCTCGAGCACTATCTTTACTGTTGAATGTTTTCGGCGTATCAACCAAGCACAGATTCGCATCTTTGTATTACTCATTCACAATCACAAGTCAAGGTTATGTAAACGACATCTTCTCAACTGTAGCTTTGATTCAATTGTATCTGTATTGTGTCACTTCACGAGGTCGCGGTCAACCAGAGCGAATAGTCCCATCCTTCTTCAGCTTGTCCACCAAGTATACCGGAGTCCCGGTGTAGACAGTTACGACATATTCGTCCCCAACAAGCTCGAGTTTTCCGTAGTGTTCGCCGTAAATCATCGACAGAGTGCCCTCAAGAACTATCTTGCAGAATACAAGGTCCTTGGGGATTCTGTGCGTCCAGGTCGGCTTTACAGGTTCCGTCATTGTTGTGTTGGGTCGGTTAAACAGTTACTGATAGGGGTGTGGTAGATATTGATTATAGTGTAAGCAAGAGATGTATTGGATGAGTTGGCAGTTGATGCTTGATTTGACAGGCGACTTACCGTTTATGTAGCCAACCCTTTGCATAACAGCAGACTCAATCACTTACTACACGCAGAAGTGTAAGCGATGAATCATGGTCACGGATATTTTGCTGTGATGAACGATAAGGTAAGCTTGGATGCTTACTCTATAGCATCCCACACAGGTAATTTAGTCACGTATGTAAAGCTTGGTAGCGGCGCGGACCTCACGATTCCAACTGTCAACCACGTCGGTACTTCTCGAGTCCGTGAATGTGATCTTTGTTTAGGTAGTCGTAACCATCATTGGTATCACAAATAACTATCTATGAATCTCTAATCATAATTCAATTTCCAGGACCAGCAGCGTGTGCAAGAGAAGGTGGTTTGCAAGGCCAGAGTAGGGGAGAACCAGGAGTCGAAACAAATACTCTTTCTTCTCTCGGTACAGCCAAGCGCAAAGACCATTTCTCCACTCGTATCCGGAAAACTCACTGAAATTCATAATTTTGCCAGCCAGCTGGTCAGTGAGTAGCACTCTGCATTCTTTAGGTCAACGATCTTGCTAAATCTAATGACCTTCGAGTGGCTGCGAGCGGATGATTCCTTCGTCCTGCAGTTTCTTAGTCAGGTACACTGGCGTTCCGATATGGACAGTTACGCGGAATTCGGAGTGATTTGACTCTAGCATTCCCCAATGCTTGCCATACATGGTTATCAAGTAGCCATGCATGAGCCTCTTGTTATAAACCAAGTCCTTTGAGATGTAGTGCGTGAAGATCAATTTCTTGTCGTTGGCGGGATTGCCGGCAGGGTTGTAGGCAGAAGAGAAGCTCATGGTGGTGTTGAGCCGGTCTAATAGTCCCTATCGTGGTGGCCTTTCTTGCGGTATAGGCTGAGGGCGTAACTGATGAGGTGGCAGCAGCTGATGTTTAAGTCGATAGGTAGTTTGACTGACTACTTATATATCTGAACCCTGCCGATTAGAGTGGAGAATTCATATTTTGCTTTGACATGAATAAGAACACGGTGGTGAACATGTAGATTGGATCAATGGTATGGGCTGTCTTCTATAATTTCTTCTGTGAGACCGGTGATGAACAGGTTGGCGCTTCTATAGCCTTTCTCTTCAAGGATGAGCGCATTAGGAAGAGACGAGCGCGGCCGAATACGTAAAGCACACGAAGAAAGAACACGCGGGAAAGATTAACTCTTCGGAATGGCAAAGGGCATTACAAGGGAAGACTACAGCTACTGGTAGTATCCCGATGAGTACCTAAGCCATTTCTAGTGCAAGCATTGAGTTCATAGACAAAATAACACAAAGGCAAGAATCGAATTTGTCTGACAAAGAGATACATGAAATCGTTATGCTAAATGCCCAGAGCATTACGCCATGTCAGACGCTCTTTGTTGAATGAGCATCAATACACCATTGCCTAGACTGTCCGAGTCTTGTCTAGAATTAAAGAACGAACGGTCTGTTCAAGCATGGCAACATCTCAAAGGAAGTATCTAAGGATGGAGAGTAGATTTGCACGTCATGACAAAATTGACTATTACGCTGGGGAAGGGAATGGTGGAGCCCCTAACCATTTATCATCACATAGGTAGTGCAACTCGCTGACTTGGATTTGAGCTATCCATGACTCTGGATCCCTTTCTTACTCAGGTCAAGTAATCAAATATTTGAATCGGCTTACTCAAATGCATTGTTTATACCTAAGCACATTCAACAGGTAGATGTTTCCAGCGTGGCTCGCTCTTTGTTTAGGCATGTCATCCGCACCGCACATTGGCTGTGCCTCCGTTGGTAACTATTAGTCAACTTCAAGACCTCCGGCACTAGGTTATTTAAGCCAAACACCGGAATGCAATATCCTTCCTGAAAAGCATAGGCTCAAAGGCCACACATTCAACCCCCTCATAAGCCTTCTGGACTGCCTGTTCAAGGGTATCACCGAAAGCGGCGACAGAAAAGATACGACCTCCTGCGGTCCTCAACAACCCATCGTTTTCATCCTTGCGGGTCCCAGCGTGGAAGATGACCACGTCTTTTGGCGGAGGCTTCAGCGTAATTACTTTCCCCGTTTCGTATGTTCCAGGGTAGCCGCCAGAAGCAACGACAACATTGCAAGCAAAGCCTGGTCGAAGCCTTAAGTTGGCTTGCGCAAGTGTTCCATTTGTACAGGACAGCATGACGCTTGCGAGGTCTGTATCTGGCGAAATGAGCAGCATCGAGCTCTGGGTTTCGGGGTCCCCGAAGCGAACGTTGTATTCGATGACCTTAGGTCCGGACGAAGTAATCATCACTCCTGTAAATAGTAGGCCCTTGAAGCAACACCCTGTTTAAAATTAGTTAGAGTCCAGGGCATGGTATGGTGTGTACTTGCCTTCGGCCTTGATCCCTGCGAACGTCGGCTTCAAAATGGATTCATCGATCTGATTCAACGTCTCCTTGGTCACAAAAGGTACGGGTGTGTAGACTCCCATGCCTCCAGTGTTGGGCCCTCGGTTTCCTTCCAAAACGCGCTTGTGGTCCTGGCCTGGGGGAAGCGAGGAGAAAGCCTCACCATCGCTGAAAGTCAAAACGCTAATCTCGTCTCCCTCCATATACTCTTCGATAACGACTGACGACCCCGCTGTCGAGAATTTTCCGTCGCTCATGATGCTACGAAGCTCCTCCAATGCATCACGCTGCGTTTCAGGAAGCACCACACCCTTTCCTGCGGCAAGACCATCTGCTTTGATGACGATGCGATGGTTAATAGTACGCACATAGGCGACGGCATCATCAAGGCTGTCAAAACTGCGGTGTTCGGCAGTGGGAATGTTATGTCTCTGCATAAAGCTTTTGGCGAATACTTTGGATCCTTCGAGCTGTGCAGCTTCTCGTGATGGCGCGAAGCAGGGGATCTCGACTATGAAGAAGCAGCAGCTGGGTCAGCGACTTATATTTCGTCAGACAGAAGAGGGAACAACCGACCGTCTCGAAAGAACCTTTCGATACCGTTGACGACATCATCATCGGGGCCAACAACAACCAAACCAACCTGTAGCTTCTTGGCGTGTTGTGCTAGCTCTTGATAATCTACACTTATCCTGAGGTTGGATACATTGGTTCCTTCCTCTGTGCCCGCGTTACCCGGGTATACGAACACGTGGCGTACCGATTTTGCTTGGCTCAATTGCCAGGCCAGCGCATGCTCGCGGCCGCCCTTCCCGATAACCAGGACAGTGAGTTTGTTATCGGCCATTGAATGTTGACTTTGTGGTGATCCGTTGCACACCGTGATGTTGTTGGTGTCACTCTTGAGCGATCGCGAACGGAGCGCGGCGGTGATAGATTGAAGTGGATGAGCAAGCAGGAGGGGGAAAACAGGAGAAAAGGAAAGAGAAAGAAAAGAAAAAAAAGAAGAGCGAATCCCTCAGAGTTATAGAAAGAGGGGTGATGCAGTAAGTTTGGTGCATGGTGCATGAGGGTTTGTGCGTAAAGGAAAGCATATAGATGGGAAAGGTGGATTTAACCTAGAGCTCTACCAGTCTTTATAATAAGAGACTTAAACGTTTTATAATATGAGATTATATTAAAATATAACCTCTTCATTTAAAACAGTAACTTTTTAGT